>CALNHX010002941.1:0-163313 GCA_940337035.1 Agriotes lineatus | reverse complement strand
CCTCTCTCACATTCCAGGAAATATTCCATGAATTAACTAATAAAACTTATGCAGTTATGACCGCAACCCGTCTTCTTAACAAGGACAAGGTACCCATGCCACTATGCGCAGTACAGTTGACAAAAAACGACACCAGCAAAGACATTTTAAAACTCGATACACTGTTCTACTCTATCATATCAGTCGAATCCAGACGTAGGTCTAAGATTATTCCGCAATGTGTTCGGTGTCAACAATACGGACACACGAAGAATTATTGTCGCTTACCTCTTCGCCGCGTTAAATGTATCGGAAAACATCTTTATACTCAATCCCAAAAACAAAAGAAGATAAACCAATATGTCTCAACTGCGGAGGACAGCACTCAGCAAATTATAAAGGGTGCTCTTACTACAAAACAGTTAAAAGCTGATTTAGCGGTAATACACGTCCAACACTATCTCAAAATACCTTTAATCATCAACAAAAAATTTCAAAACCACAACTCTCCTATGCAATACAAGTCATATGCTCATGCAACTTCTCATAACATTCATAATCCCAGTACTCTTAACCCTCCACCCAATCCACGCAACACCGACAACCCATTCATAAATATTTTGTTAAATCAGATCCTAGAATCCATCAAACCCTTCATAACAGAGCTCATTTCAAACGTCATTGCGGGATACTTCAACAATGACAAGTAAACCACATAAGACAGTTCACAAGTTAACGCTTTTAAATTTTAACGCAAACGGCATTAAAAGACAGCAAAATCCGTTCACATTATTTCTTAACAGATGCAAGTAATATCTATATAGTTGCACTTAACAAAAGGTGAACCCCTACGTATTAGAGGCTATAATGTATACAGAAAAGATAGAACATCCCCCCCCCCCCGCAACTAGATGCCTCAAAAGGCGGGTGCCACACGACTCCATCTTAACTAACGAAGACAGCGTCAGCAGTTAATTAAAATTATGGCACATTCTTGATGTAGCAACCTATTATCTATTAAGTTATTGAGTAATAGCCTCTTAATGTTATGTATAATTAAGGTACATTTTATTTACATGTTATACTTAGTATGTATAGCACTAATGTGCTGATCTGCTAATACACACTTATTTAAAAAAAATATTAAACTAGTTTTGCTAGTCTCCCATATATTACGATACGTAATTAGGTACTATCTAGAAATGGAACTTAGAGTGTTCTGAATGGAATAGAATTATTAAGTTCATTTTTTAAACTGAGATGAGGCAAAAGGTTTAATTAAAGTGCTCTACTGATATACTAAAATGTAAGCAGCTTTATTAGTGTTGCCTTTAATTTATTCCTATATTTTTTGAGGTACCAATTTTTTTGACTATCGCAAGCGAGCATTTTTTTCCAGTCTACAAGCTACCTACTGTGTTTGTCGAGTATTTAATGGAATCCCTCTAGAAAGACTTCCCTTGAATGCAGGAGATGTGCTCAACTCCAAGATATGACTTAAATTGCTTCGTACTTTTTCTGAAGTGCTCGTCGTACTTTTCGACCATATTAAAACAATACACCAAGAAGTTACATGTACCGCCACATGATGTAACCACAATAAATTCCGCACTGCACTAACTGTATTTACTATCGAATAAATTTTTTATTTGTTGCCAGTTTTTGAAATTGCTTGAGGATGCTGATCAAGATAATACGGGAGTTTGTGCGATTGATATCAGCAGGCTGAAGCAGCAAGCCATACGGTGAGAATCGGTATTAATATGCCTTGTGATATATTTCTTGGCCGTTTATTTCTCGAACGAGAACATAATCTGGCCAACTTAGTCGCCCGAGTTAACCGTACCAGATTTTTTTTCTGAAAATATCTTAAAATTTTTGTGTATAAAAATAGCCCTCGTAATCTTCAAGATCTCAGACAAAACAATGCAAACGAAATTGAATCGAATCCATTAGAGATTTTGGCTAGAGTGATGGATGATTACGTGCGACGGCTAGAAGAATGTGTAGCAGGAAAAGGGCGTCACTTACGCCATCAATTTTTTGAAACGCTCTGAAAGTTATACTTGTAGACTAAAATGTTTTATTTGCAATTTTTTTTTGTATTAAAATAATAAAAACTTATTATATATCAAAAACCATCGATGTGTTTTGGAATTCTCTGTACTATCTCTATAGGATGCTTTCCAGAAATTTGTTGAGTACAATTTCTTCCTCTATAAATTGTGTAAACAAATAAATTCTATACAAACAATAACAATTACATACAGTAATTGCAATTCTATATTTTATTAAAATCCCAGAATCAGTAATTCAATGAAGTATATTTAAAAATAAATCAATTATTAATTGATGAAGTTAGCTATATACAAGATGTGTACAAATTAGTGTTACAACGCTAAGTAGCATTTCTTATTCAGGTTATAATGGTACTTTTCCCCGTCCCTATACTCTATCATATCATAAATTTGAATTGCCCTTTGTTTGCTAGTTAACGCAGTCGTAAAATTACAACACCCGCTCTTACCTCAGTGCAGCTATGGGTTGTCAATACAAATTGTTCTGACCTGCCCATTGTCGCCTATAATTCTGTAATCATACATATAACCCTCCAGAAATAAAAACCAAACAGTTTGCATGAAAATACATATATACTCTGTAAAAGAACATACATGCATACACAATGGTAATATAAAAAAGTTACCTACGCTATCAACAGTAGCTAAGAAAGGTTCACGAGCTTAATACTGAAACTACATGATTGAATACACTCTCTAAGTGGAAATGTGATTGTCAATGCGCAACGCAAAGTCAAAAAACGACAGTGCTAACAATGTTTAAGTTTTTCACACCAATTTACTTAACGGTACATACACTCGTAAAAAGTAATAATTATTGAAACTAATCTTGCTTTATAGTTGCTCCAAATGATCTCGTACATTGACCAGACCAACTACTCCTTTGAAGCTGGAAAAGCGGCTTTCGGAGCTAAAGAATTATCGGTACCTCGGTGTTGATTCCAAAGTAGTTATAGGCATTTGAGGCTGTATTTCCGCTCAAGAGTAACGAGACGTCGAGTGCTGTTAACACAGGCCTACACATAAACTCTCAATCGCACTTTATAGTATTTTGCGTTTCGTCCCTTTTGTTTGGGCGCCTATTAGTGAGCGACTGACTTTTTCGCGCTTCTTCAACTTGCTTTGATTCTATTAATAGACGCACTAAACGGCTGCATTCGCTGGTTTGCTTGCACAATCTCACGCGCAATATTTGTTACAGGTTTTAAATGCATAATATGTTTTAACCTAATTATTACAATGTAAGAAATACAGTTTAGCTCTATACCTCGCAGAATAATGGTAATTATTAAATACCAAGAAGACACAAACTATCCCGTTACAATGTAAAGTACATTTTCTGTTTTAAATACGTCAGTATCATTAAGAAACGTTGTTCAGAACGCAGAATAATGCTTCCATGCAAAATTTAAAGAATATCGGCTACTTTTATGAAATCGCGTGTATTAGCTGGAGAAATTTTCTTATAAACAGAATTTTTTATTCGGAACAATTTCTTCTAATGTCATATTGACCTATTTAAGACAGACTGTTTGTATTATATACACATATATATATATACTTTTTGTTTGTGTAAATACGGGTTGTCCGTAAAATAAGGTTTCCAAGGCGCTGGAGTCGCGAAGAACGCTTTAACGCACGATCCGGCAACACTGGCGTGTACCCTGGTTGCGCGCTTATAAATCTCCACCACTCGGAGTTGTCTGCGACGCTTGGTCTTGGTTTAGTTGCCTTTCGTGATGGAGCTTCCACTAGTCGCTACCGCCAGGTGTGAGTTACGTTCTGTGAGTCTGGCGACGAAACCTGGGTCCATTACACGACATCAGAGTCAAAAGAACAGTCCCGTCAGTAGCGGCATTCAGGATCGCCGAAGCTGTGAAAGTTTAAACAAACATTGTCTGCCGACAAAGTGATGGCCACTGTGTTTTGGGGTAGGAGTTCAGGACAACAATAAACGCTGATCGTTACTGTTAAACTTTGAAGAACCTTCGAATTTCAACACCGATTCGGATTTGAAGGAAGAAGTCGTACGCTACCTGCGCGCAGCGGCGGGAGAGTCCTATGACACGGGTATACGAAAAATGCTACACCGCATGCAAAAATGCATCGATCGCAACGGGGATTATGTAGAAAAATAGTAGAAAGTCCAGGCTTTCCAACCATCTATTAACCAAGGCAAATAAACGTGTTTTTCATTGAGAAAAAAAATTGGAGGTTATTTTACGGACAAGACTCGTATATAATAAAAACTTTCCAAGTACGTTTTACTTGCTAGGCCAGTAGTTTCAGATACGATCCAAATATTAACTTTTTGTTGGTTGTATGTAGTGTCGTATGATTTTGCCTAAAATTGTCTGCACGTGTGACGTCGCGTAGGCTACTCAGAAAAAGCAAACTTGACCATGTGGTTAGCCGCGGTACAATTTTACAGACAAACCAGTATTGACGACCTGGTGACAAGGCAGACACAGATCGCTAGTTTAATACAATATATTAAAATTGAGCAATAATTCACACATGCATTACTTAGCAAATAAAACAAGATTAACTTAGCTGGATGCAGTAATTGTGGAAGGCACTGAATGCAAGGGTCAAGGTAAGAAGAAAAAATTTGCCGCTAAGATCGGTCCTGCGGTAGCGAATGGATTTGTTTGGAACCTTCGGGTTCGATGAAAATGATGTATTTCCGGCCTGTGTCGGCAGTTCAACGAATAACTACGGGCATATCGGCGTTAATCTACACGCGTTGTTATGAC
This sequence comes from Agriotes lineatus, assembly GCA_940337035.1. Classification (NCBI taxonomy): domain Eukaryota; kingdom Metazoa; phylum Arthropoda; class Insecta; order Coleoptera; family Elateridae; genus Agriotes; species Agriotes lineatus. The sequence continues at coordinate 158,500 of CALNHX010002941.1, read as the reverse complement.
AGACCTTCAAGGGCTGCGTCGGGCCAGACCGTCGGTCTAGACTCTGAGATCAAAATGGCACGGGAAACGGAATTTCAAATTTGTAGGTTCTGAGTTTTTCCAAATTAGCTGTCTTATTTCACGGAATTGCATTCTTTGAATCACATTCAGCCGGACAACAACCTTTGCACTAGAGCTGTATGCTAACTACCGACTTGCTCTCGAGCTAACTTGAACGAGCAAGAAGTCAAGCCGTGTTGCGTGGCAGATGCCTTGATATCAGACTAGTATATTAAAATACAGGTTGAAGAAGGTATCTATTCAAACACGAATTTGAAATTCCGAAACGAGCCGCATAGCGGCGAGTTGAGGAAAAAATGGGTGCTTGAAGGACATTCTGCAACGAGTGTTTTATACTATTTTTTTTAGTTTGCCGCTTTATACTATTTTATAAATTAAAAAATAAAAATGTTTTCTATTTTGCGTTTAGAATAACTCCATTCTAGCACCCAAATGACGTCATTTGGGTACTGGAATGGAGTTATTCTAAACGATTTGTGTGTTAGAATAAGTCGCTATGAAATGACGTCATTTGGGTGCTAGAATGGAGCTATTCTAAACGCAAAATAGAAAATAGTATATTAAAATACAAGAAGAATGCATCTATTCAAGGACGAATTTGAACAAATGAGTGCTTGAAGCACCTTCTGTAACGAGTGTTTTATACTATTTTTTCTATTTTGCTGCTTTGTACCATTTTATAAATTAAAAAATTAAAATGTTTTCTATTTTGCGTTGTATGACGTTATTTGGGTGCTAGAATGGAGTTATTCTAGCACCCAAATGAAGTAATTTCATAGCGATTTATTCTAACACTCAAATGACGTCATTCGGGTGCTAGAATGGATTTATTCTAAAGGCAAAATAGAAAAAGCGATATTTCGGTGGTCTTGACCTCCCGAGTTTCAAGCCATATTCTTACGTGTGGAATAAACCGCCATGAACTTTACGTTATTTTACTTTTAAATCAATTCCTAAAATTTAGTTGCATTATTGATTAAAAAGTATTTTTGTTATAACAGCATTAAAGATTCTAGTAAAACTTATTTTCACTTTCTATTTTACATAAAAGTTTACTGTCTTTATTTGTATTTTATCGCAGTTTCTGCAACGGCGCCTACCCGATTTAACTAGAATTGCAACATGTTGCTTGCAGATTAAGTAGCAATAACTACAGTTTAAAATTGCTCTTATCTAGCAATACTATTATTGTAGGCTGTAAACGAACTACACTAATTTGCGTCCGCGCTCGTTAGTTTATGAAAATTAAACAGCAGTATCGTCTTCCTATTCGATTTTCAAATATAGCAAAGAAGGTAACGAGCTGGAAATTAATTAATCAGTTATATATAGATGCATTTTTTATTTTAAAATATATATTTATACTATTTCCAAGTAAGAAAGTAATAAATTTTGTCTGGAAATTTTTCTTGCGCTTTTACAGAAAATTCTACAGAAGAAAAAATATAGCAGCAGCAGCTATTCGTCTCCATCTGGCTGAATTCATGACATTTCTACAGTCTCTGAGAAGCAGATAAATGAGGGCAATGCAACTCACAAGTATTGCATGTTGGTGATACTGCTCTTGTTTACCTTGTTACTAATTTTATTTTATGAATGGTATAGACAATATTTCTTTGAAGGATTAAATAAATCGGCGCTAAAGATGGTAGTTTTTCAACGGCGGAGAGCTTGAAAAATATTACTTTGAACCAAAACACTACCTAATTAAACGGAACGAAATTACATTAAACAAATGATACCAACGCAATGCTAATAATGCGTATTTTGTATAACACTGACGTAAATACAGATGTAAATCAGTTCCGCATTGTTTTTATGGGTTTCCACAGGATAAATATTTATGTTTCTAAAAGCAAAACTTTAAATATTGGTTTATGTTTTTGAACGACATGTGTTTAATGGCAGTAAATGCATAACATAGCTTGCTATTAAAAACCTGTTTGATTCTTCTCACTGACGTAAAACAAAGTCGCAATGCACCAGATTACATAAGCAAACGATTTCGGAATGCTTCATTAGCTAATAGAAACTTTTAGAAATGTTTCGTTTGGTAGTTCTACATAGAATACTTTTTTGAGAAAATTATAAATAATTTTTGGCTTTTTAAGTAGACACAACTTTTCAGATATCCGCAAGGCGCCCATTATCTTTACCTAGCGTTAACAAAAATACAAGAAATTTTCTGAAAAGTAACATTGTATATTTAAGCAAAGGTGCCGGCACACGCCTATTAGTAAGATTGTGGTTATTTTTTAATTATAGCCTAAATACGTGCAGACTTTAATTGATATAAGTGGTGGTTAATTTTGGAAATTAAAGCTTGCTCGCAATAGTCCAAATAAATTGTACCGTGAAAGATACGAGGACACATTCGTGACATTTATGTATCTGCCCCGACCTTCAAGAATAACTTTGATTTGGAATTTTTCTGTGAGCTTGTCCTACTTTAAGGATTTGCGTAACTGCATTTTAGTTCACAAAATAAATCATACAGCTTCAAATCTGGGATGACTATATTAAAACCGCAATCATAAAAATGCATTTCTCGTCAATCACCGCTGCATTATCGAACTGCAATAAAACTACCAGCGCGTTTTGACGTCACGTGCGCTGCGCAGGATATGAACACCTGTGTGTTAACTAAATTTTCCAAATTCGTCCTGTAAACAAATACCTTCCGGCCTAACAATTGAACAGTAGCTTATGATTTTCAGGACGGGTGCCTAAAAAATATTTACCAAAGGTTCAATTCTTCAGAATTCACTATATATCTAATACATAACTTTCTAGCGATCACTATTGTTCATACAGAAGTGTGCAACAACGACCAACTAAATCATCTGGTGCGGGAACGTACAGCGACGACCAAATCTAACGCAATCCCAGCAATGGCAAATCGAATTGAATATCAACACATTTCAGCAACACCAAATGACTCACCAAGAAATACCACGTCCATTGCATTAGACTGCCGTAAAACAAGCCTTGGTATTCGACTACCATATGAAAACAGCTGTAGATAAATATAAGTTATAGAATCTTAATCAAATTGTGCAAAATTTTTACCCTAAAGATGTCATTCGGCTACATTGCAATAATAAACATTATATATCTTGTAAAAGAATCTCTTAATGACTCAGTGCACAGAACACCACGAATTGGAGACTCGTATCTTTAGCTAAATATTTTCTAAAACGGTGTTTGTACACTAATGTTTACTTTTGCTGTTTTTTAATTCTGCATCTTTTTTGTTTCACTACAGAAACGAAATAAATTGCCAACCTCATTAAAATCCCCTAACATGCGTAAATATTAACTATCAGAGTTGTCGAACAGGCAAGTTCAAAATATACTTGACGTCTACATTGGTTGTCTAATAAGAAAGCGCAAAATTTTTGTAAATTTTCAAACGTAACAAAACAAAAGTATATCTGAAGAAAATGATAAACTGACAAGAGGAGAAGTGACGAAATTAAATACTAAACGATTAATTCGACATAAATACTTATTAACACTAAAAGAGTACATACCTATTATCAAGATTGTAGAGATATCCTATCACAAAGCCGCCACTACAGCAGAGAAATACCAAAATAATCACATAACTCAATAAAGAAAGCAAATGTAACCAAATTAGACTTTAGTTATATAGATGCAGCCATAACTCAAACCCAAAATGAGTAAGAAAATATAACTAATGTAAATCCGCTCAGTACTTACAGGTCAATTCAATCAACAAAGAAGAAAAGCAAAGTTTCATAAATTCGATATAACTCTCAGGACAAAACCCTTGAAACTAGTGAGGTACCAAATACAAAACAACTATCTATGGACAGTTGTAACACCAAAGGAAACTCGAAACGAAACAATTCCCACGGCAAAAACCGAGAATACTCTTTCCTGCTGGATGCTATTGCTGCGTCGGTAAGTAACCTCGTCGCAACCCATCGAAAAGAAATACCATATTTCCATAAAGTACCGTCCCCCTTGATTGATTTCTATTAAAAATAAATCCGAGGCGGAAGAAAACCCCACAGTTGAGGTACTGTTAGATCAAAAATCTATAACTGTACCACAAACAAACCAATTCACCCCAAGGATACACCAACTATGCCAATAACAATCGGGTTTCTTCGTTTGACTAACCGAGGGAGAAGGCAACCCTCGAGAAAGAGGATGTAAAAGATCAGAAAAGTGATAGGCGGAATCACATTCACCCCATTCAACACTCGTGCTAGTTGAGGATTACTTCCTCGCCCTGAACCGCTGGAAGAAGGTTTCTACAACCATTAGCCCATATATTCCAAAGATCTTATATACTATTTAAGTCACATGCATATCAGACCACAGAGGAAGGTTCGCAGGAAAGTAACAGTCACCCCATTCACTCAAAAGTATAAATCACTACGGAAGACCACACATTCTACTCGTAGAATAAAAGGAAATATAATAGCAAAGAACCGGAAAAAGAAAGTGAAGAAAAAAGGACTCATTTGAAAAAAGTGTCTACAAGAAACCGCTCCAACGAAAACCTCATAAGTCTTCTCAACTCCTACACTTTTACGTAAAAATCTCAGCCGCTAAAGAACTGATCACCGACAGATGTCTACTCTACTTTTACAAAACCAACCTTTGAACCTTTGTTCTACAACAAAAAATCATACAATTACCCATTCGGCATCCCGTCAACCAAAATCCAAATCACATTTCTCAAAATTTAACATATGCAGCGACTTCAGTGCTGAAAACGAAGGTAGAAGAACTAGATGATATAGCTACCTAATAGAGAACTTCCCTTGCGCATCCAATTAGCAAAAACACAAAAAAGGGTGAGAACAAAATAATAATGTTCCTTAACGTTGACGTTGGTTGTCTAAAATTTCTATTATATTGATTTTTAAACACCACAACATGTATTACTTAACTAATAAATTAATTTTAACTTAGCTGGATGCAGTAATTATCGAGCGACGGGGGATGTAAAAATCAAAGTATGCCACCCCGGGCGGAGCGAAGTTATCGGGGGAATACATCTACGGTGACAGCTGAATCGTTCGGGCAATCGAGCTCGAAAATTTGCGGACGTGGGGAAGCCCTCAGATTGATGAAACAAGAATGGGCAGATAACACGCTAAGCATCTAGACGGCTTGTCCAATAAAATACTAACTACGGTAATTCAAACGATAAGTACGGGTACGTCGGCGTCAATCTACTGGTGTTGTAACTATAGACTTTCCAGGGATGCGTCGGGCCTGAACGTCGATCTACTCTACAAGGTATTGGCGAATGGATTCGGATATCTTGCAAAGATCCGATCTGGGGATCGGAATGACTTCTCACGTGCAAAAAAAGGTAGTGGCAGCGGTAATTCCTAAACTAACCTAATATAGTTTAGTGAAGCAGATTATTTGGCCTTTGATTTAATTGAGGATATACACAACTAAATGATTTTTTGAATAGATGTAATGACAGTTCGTCAAAGTTTCGGATGTTCTCATTGAGATAAGCTTTTGTTTGTTTTCAAAATTTTGGATCACTGGCTTGCACGCCAGGTATTTATGGCACTTGACTACTGCTGATGTAAATGTCTATTACAAATTGCTTTGCATTTAGCTATATATAGATACGAAAGTCACCCTCTAATTCTTTTGATATCAAGTTCTCGGGGTACACTTAGCTATGCGATTGAGTCACTTACATGTTTTGTGCAGCCACTGTCGTTATTTGTCATTGATTATATTTTTTTATCATTTATGTTCTGTAAGGTGAAAAATACCATCTTGGTGTAAAAGCTTTCAGTCCACTCTTGTTATACCTTTATTGACTAATGTATTCGTTCTTTTGCTTGCAGTATATACTTTGAACGCCGCTATATTAAAGAAAACTAAATCTTTTCCACGTCTAGCGAGAGATGAGTGTATTTTCTCTAATAGAATATTTCATTATAGCACGAGTAAAATAGAATGTTTATCAAATTGATGTTTAGGCGTCCTACATTTTATAAATATAACATTCCGACAAAATAATGATGCTTATAGACCTGTTAAGTCGCTCGTTGTGTACAATGGGCTACATAATTAATATAGAGCTAGAAATTTCAATTCACAATTTCAAGTCTGAGTAATAACAACTCCTACACCCCCTTTTCCGCTGTCGTGACGTACTGTAAACCTGCTTTTAATCTACCCCACACAAATTTATTGTTTTTCGCTCCGCAGAATAACAGCGTTATTTACCCGCGGCATTTCAAGTGAAAGAGGTAGCTTGGTGTTTATCGTTTCAACTGCATTTGTTGATTGCGGGGAAACGAGTTGTTATTCTAATTAGATTGTTTGATGTGTACATTTACAACAATTAACAGATTAGAGTAAAACGGCACCCGCTGGATTTTCATTTGATAATTCCGGTATCTGAGAAGATTAGTAAATTTTAATTGGGTGATGGATACTCAGATAAATATTGTTTGATAAATAAATACATTAGGAAATGTTATAATTGGAATATGTATTGCTATGATTATTCCTCTAATTGGCCCTACGTTTGGGCAACCTATAAAAGTGTTATGCCTTGAAATATGGCTTGCTACGGTGCACGTGATTAAAATTGAAAACATTTGCCTTGCCTTTGCTAACCAACAGATACCGTTTATAACCTACCTTAAGCATTAATAGATTATTGGGCACACGCAGCGAAGTTTACACAAGCAAGCAACTTTATAGACTCTTATTTTACGCATAATCAATTCAGGGTTCAAAAAATATAAAACAGATGACATAAGTCTAGTTTCGTGGATTAATGGAAGCATATTATTTCAATTAAATGAGTGTCGAATACGAGAAAACTTTGTTTCAGAAATTAACTTTTCCAATTCCCATCTTGTCAGTTTCATATAATTGTATGGCTCAGAAGTTACAACAAAATATCTCAATAGCTAAAATGAGCACATAGTACACAAGAAAGACGCTAACATTTTCTACTCTCCGCCACTGGTTGATGACCCGCTGAAAACTGGAATCGTGGGCAACTGGTTGATGCACCTTCTGCAAACTGACCGCTGTTGAAACTCGTCTGGGGACCAAATCCTTCTGAAAAACTACTTAAAATGTTCCAAAACAAAACACACGGGCCGTCAAACTTGGACATTAAACGCCACAAACCATTAACAACGTTGTATTTTCACGTAAGTGACAGATTGACGAAAAAAATTAGAATAACGTTAGGAAACGAACAAGTTAACCTAAAATTGGGACTAGTCAAAGATAGAGGTTTCACGTTGAATTAAATTGGAGAAATCCCAGAAGATTTCCTGCGGGTTTTATTTCTACCCTCGGAAAAAATTTACGTAAGTATTTTGACAATTGTTCACAGATACGTAAATGTTAATATACAAAAGTCTGTTGCCATTTGGACAAAATTTATCAATTAATTACACAAAATGCTTAAATCTAAATGTCAAACTAAATACACCACTGTTTTAGCGTATTCTGAACTACAAAGGTACCAAGTTTTGCAACTGTCAGCAGTCCTGTTATGTCAAATGTCTTAAGCACGACCAGAGCTCTTCCCCACGCTAAAATTTAGCAATACTGCCGGAAAACTGTTTCCACACAAGAGGACAAGTTTGTGCATTCTGCCCAATGTGATTCTGTGACCTGCACTCTTGCTTCGAACCAAGAAGTCCAGCAGCTCTACCAGTGTACGAAGGATTAAAAAATGTCCAAAAACACCTCCTTCCAGTGAGTCTCTGGCCTGCAGCTTGCACGGGCCCTTCCATGTAGTATATGCACTGTCCGATTTGATTTGTCACGGTTCCATATCCCTGGTATATTAACTCGTAGCTTTCATGTATGCAGTACTCTATTTTCTGTATTTGTAGGCTCCCAGCTAAGGGCACACAGCCTGCTTTCGAGTTATTGGCTCCGGCTTTCACAGTTGCGCTCCTAAACTTTGAGTTTTCGACGATCGGCCTGCAGCGAAACCTGCATCAGCTCTGATTTCAGTCTCCAACGGATACTGACGGCCCCATTGTTTGGCAGTGCTCTAAGGGTTTTTTTCTAATATTTTAAGCCAGTTTTATGCATTTTTAAGTCGTAGTGATACCGTATATAAGGTTTTTTTAAAGTACTTTAACCCGCACTGAGTCGGACACTGAATCGCACAAAGCTTTTTCGAAATGTGTTATTTTATATTTTCTATAACTAACATAAGGGGGCCTATTTGTTTTGATGGCTCTCTGTATCACCAAAATGGGATTCTTAAGAGTATTATAGTTTTGCAATGGCAAATATAACCTCAAATTCTTCCGGAAGCCATGAAAATGCCTTCGACGCGCAATTGATGTTATATGGGGTCCTAAGGCAAGGAGATCTGTTTGTGTTGTTGATTATCCTTTGGCAAATGAACGTTGCTGGTTCCTCATTACCGTTAATCGCAATATAAGCGAATATGGCAGCAATATACACGTCACAGTAATTAGTTAATTAATTGGAAACGGAATTATTAAAGTACTGGAAATTGAGATAATCACGGTATCTAGGAAAGAAAGGAATTGACTGTTTTACTTTGGTTGTACCTAAACTTCATCCATATCTTGCATCAGAGATTTTAATTTTTATCATTACGAGGCAATCGCGTATAGAAAGAGGTTTATAATGCTTCCACCATATAGGAAGACAAGTAATAAGTCGTTGACATTTAAACTTAGAGAGCAAAAGTTTAGCTTGAATAGAGGAAGGGTTGTTTCTATAAATATTCGTTGTGTGTTTTTGCCCGTTTTCTATTATAGTAGATCCACAAATACATTGAACTTTCATTCAGCACAACGTCTGCTATCCTTGCCAAATTACTAGAAAATTTCTCCAGAGTGTCGCTTTACGAGCAACTGTAGAAATTTTTTGGGTCAATGTTATTTAGCACACATGCAATTCCATTCGACTCCAAGAGCTCTACTCGAATTTATGTGAGAAGTTTAATGAATAACTAATCAATTGCTTTGATACATTATGGGGTTGCAGCTTCTTTAAAATATGTAAATGTATCTATAGAAAAAATATTAATGTATTGGTTTCCATACAACGATGTCTTTTTGAGTTACAAAGTGGTAATGCTATTGGTGAGTTAGCTCCATGTTTCCAATTTTTAAGAAAATCCCTTAAAGCAATTTTAGTGAAGTTACCACTTCGCTCAAGTTATTGTTTGATAACATTTTAAGATATACCTATTTTATTAAAATTGCTTTAATAGAAATACACCTACCGCAGGTCACAGTTGCAAGCTTGAGACAGAAACAAAGTATTTTAGCCCGAATTTGACGTCATGTCGCTTGATAAGGAAGCTCTAACATATTTTTTCTGTGGAGAGACAATGTACAGTACCGATCACTTAAGGCGTTACTAGAATTCCAAGGGGAATGCATTCAAAACCTATTTTACACATGCATTGCTTAGGTTACTATGTAAAACATATTTAAATTTGACGTACTTAACCCTCGTATTACTTGCTAACAGTTTCATTGAGCTGGGTGTAGTAATTAACGGCGGCAGTGATGCAACGCCTAGAATTTTTCCGGGAACGGTGGGCTAGTAGGGTGCAAGCCGTGTTCCACGAAGCAAAAATGGTCAGTTTCATCTTAAGAAATGACGACGGGGGATTGGCATCAACCTGTACGCGATATAATCGAATACTTTTTAGGGCTGAGTCGGCTTGTCGAATGTAGAACCAACAACGGCACTTAAAAGATTTACTACGAGCAGTCAGCGTTGATCTATACGCTGGTAAGGAAAGGTTCTCTTAGTTAGTAGAACAAGTTCCTTGATATATTCCAACAGTGGTTGAAATGAAATCCTACTGCACCACAACGAAACGAAATTTAAGGTAGTTTGTTGTTTTCGACCACGTCGAAAGGTCGTTAGTACTTCCAAGCGGTTACATTTGCAAAACGGTAACACTTTGTTTAACGGTAGCAGTGGTGGCAACAGTTTTTAAGCTAACCTAACAAAAACTTTACACAATTTCGAAGCTACTTTGTGGATTCTCATTAGAAGGGGACGATTTTGGCAAGTATAAAACAATTGCGACTGAATAATTTAAATATTTTTAGCCAGCCCCAAAAACCGATAATTTCTATAACTTGTCTAGACGAACTATAAAGGTTTATAAGCTGCTCTGACAGTTCTCAGGGTAGAAAAACTTTAATTCACTTATGCATGTACAGAAGGAACATATTATGTATTGTTAGAACATAGACCCTCAAGGTCGTCGTTTACCGAATCGAAGACTATTATTGGTTCTGTCTTTGTCGGAAATATTTTTTAAAATATAGATGATTTTTAGAAAACAATATATGATAAGGAAAAGAAAAGAAGAAGAACGTACACAACAAATTAAAGCAATAACAGCAGTGAGGAAACATAAGTTACACCCAAAAAAGTCAGGGTAGCGAAGGTATGCTACCTTTATATGAAGTGGTATATCAAAGATTCCGATAAATATACTTTACTCGGCGATCTAGAGAGGCTTTTTGAATGTATCTTGAAACAGAAGCACTAATAAAGTGGTTTTCAACACTCCTTCAGACTTGGTTGTAGTATTCAAAATCAAATGTACATAGTACTATAGATAATAGAAAAGAAAATAAAACAGCTGTGCTTACTTGATAGACTTTGTTACGGTGAAAACCGATTTACGACTTCGCACAGTGCAAGATGTGGCCCAGTTGGAACAGTAGGAAGGAAGGTGCCTTGCAGCTGCGAGAACGTGTTTGTGTTATTTGTGTTAGGTTTTGTCAAGAAAATTTTCTTCGGGTACGAGTAAAGTGCTCAGTTACAAAATATTACATTTACCGTACTTTAAGAATTTGTGTAACTTCATTTATTTTCACACATGGGTTACACATAATTTAATTTTGAAGCTATATTAAAATAATAATTGTCAATTATTTTAATATATGCCAAAAGGGTTGGATGTACAAATCAAATCTTTGGTGATACATCGTTCACAACAAAACACAAAGCATTGTCTGCAATAATAAATTGATACTGTGAAAATATCAGGAATGCAATAAAAACTGACTTAATCGACTTCTTCGATAGTTAGCCCAGCACCACCAGCACCAGGGATTCCGCCAACAAATAAACCAAAGAACTACCCGTGACGTCAAGCGAAAGGAAAATTTGCAGCAGGTGGTATAAAGTGGTACAATTTAACATCCAAAAAATCATCTGGATGACCTTCTCGCTTAAAGCACTACTTCCCTCCCAAAGGACCAAATTAAATATTGTACAAGAAACATCGACTAAACACAGAGTGGTGGCTGACGGCAAAGGCGCGGGAAGCGTGCTACCCGGTTTTTTGAGATAATCCTAAATTACGGGGAGTGACATATCGATTTTTCAGGGATGCATCGACATGCGGAATGAAAAATGGATAGTGGCAGTTCAAAGAATGACTACGGGCAAGTCAGCGTCGTTCTACAAGTGATAGTAATGGCGGGACGACAATAATTTAAAATATCCGACCCAAGGTCGAAGTGAAATTTTACTGCTCAACAACGAAAAGGTATACGAAATTTCGTACTCGTAGGCTGCACCTTTGGGATTACTAAAATCCGACGACGTCGAAATAAATGCCAAAGCTGGCCTGTAACGTTTCCAAGCGACAACATTCAAATGCATGTACCCTGTTTCTAGCTTGGCAGCGGAAAACTAACCTCTTACCTAAAGCAAAGCTGCGAGAGGTATGACGCAATTTCCACAGCCCCTTTTTCTTCTTGTATAGACCAAATGCGGTGGGGGCGTCAATTTTTAAACTGCACTAATAACTTCACAACAGCGTTGTATTTTTCTCTGTAATCTTTCATACTTTGATTCCATATATAGAGTAATTCTGGTTACTAACGTGTGTTCATAAACAGTCGTCATCCCAGTAGGTTTTGACTTCAGAAACGTATGTCTATTAAAATTGAGAAAAAATGCGCTATGACAGTACTCAATGACGTTTCATTGTGTTGCACGAATTAATCAAAGACATAACATTTTGTTTTGCAAAGCAACTGGGATGACGACCGTTTATGAACACCCGTTATTAAACTGCATGTGTTAAATTTTTTTTTGTATTTTTTTAAGCCACTATAATTTCTAAGCTCTGTTCATCGTCCTTTCTCGATGTATATTTCTACCTAATAATAATAATATAAATAATAATACATTTATTTATTGGAACAAACAGTTAAAAAGCAAGTTAAACAATGTAATAAGACAATAATACAAGAAAGAGTTTAGTACTAAAAGAAGTTCAATCAGAACGCATCGCTAAGCCATGTTCGAGGAAGAACCGGCGTTCTTCCTTTAACCCCCTTTTAAATAAAAATAACATTGTAGGATACAAACATTATGAATATTCATAATATTTATAATATGCAAACATGACGCGAGACCAATATATCTATAAATCTAAAGAAAGTAGTTGATATAATGCACAGAAATTAAAAAACTTGATAAAGAAATATAAAGATGAGTAACCATACATGTACTTCTATACACCTTTGGTTCAAATTTTTTTTTGTTGAGAGTAATTCCGTGGGATTTTTAATCAAGGAACACTATGATTATTGGAGATACGTAGCTCATCAATCACACAATCACAACCTACCAAATGATTTGTCTGAATCTGTGGCCACGAGCCTGTGGGGCGTCATAATCTTAAGAGGGCGTCTCCAAATGCCACTTCATCATTTTTTCTCTCTTACTTGTTTCAGATCGGTTTTTCTGCATTTATGGTATCAACCCTTTTTACTTTATTTTACAATAAAGGAAGTATTGGATTCACCCCAAAAATTCGAAATTAAGTTTTCAACAGATCTTCAGGTTTTAGGGCCTCCTGAACCTAAAAGACGTGTTTTTGTTCATTGGTCTGCCTGTATGTGTTTCTGGGTGTAAACAGAATATCTCAAAAACCAAAAGAGATATGACGGTAAAACTTTATATATAAGTTTTGTGTACTATATAGATGCGACAGCAAGCTTTTGAAATCGCATAACCGAAAGCGTGGTGTTTACTTTTGTAATTTGTTAGGTCATTTTGGACAGCTTACAGCAATATAACTAACCATTCAAGCCTTTAGGGCAGCCTATTTATATTTCAAACCCGTTTCCAGCATTTTAACTTTTCATCACATATCCTAGCAATTTTAAATTCGAACACCCTGTAGTTTAGCGCAGTTACTTCGATTTGTTCCACCCTTTATTTACTGACCCTTGCACGTGGCTTTAGTTCCGCAACGCTGGTTTCAGGCGTGTTAAAAATTCCTGTTGGAGCAAATGATGGGGCCTCGTCTTCCTTGTCACACCGACATTATTTTGTTTTATCCGGTGAACGACGCCGCCTTCCCATTGGCCGCCGAGCCGCTTGGGGACGCTTTCGTTCTTGGCAGGCATTATTTTGTTTTTCCTGCAAGCAGTCGGTTACCACAGAGTCGTTCGTTGAGACGCAAGGAGCGTGTAGTGGCCGTGTTGTGTACCGTTGGTACGTGGGTGCTTGGGCATTCCGATGACCGAGTTCTGCTTCACTGAGTGAGGGTTGGCCCTTCTATCCCGATAAAACGAGGAACACACTTGCAGAACGTTTGGATTTCTTGGCCTCACTGTCGTTTTGGTCTCATGAGAGAAATGCATTCCAGTTGACGCCCTTACAAGGCGGATTTCTGCCAGCATTCTCACGTGTCGCCCACGTTTCCGCACCTACGTCGCCTCTGCAGGCATGTCACTAGGTGACCTCTCGCCCTGACGCTCACGGATCGTCGAGGTACAGGTATCTGTGTAACCAATTTATAACGTATTATCTGTCATTTATATGAACTGAACTTATATTGTCTGTCATCTATGTGGCTTAAACTCGGGCTAATTTACTGTGCCAACTAAATTAGTGCATTTTGATCGCAGTAGTTGTAACTAATCAGCTGATATTCATGTGACTAAACCTTGCACACAGTGCTTGGTAATTTACTGTATTTTGGCCGTATTCATTTGCCGCTAATTACTTGATATTCATGTGACTAAACCTTGCACACAGTGCTTGCTAATTTACTGTATTTTGGCCGTATTCATTTGTAGCTAATTATTCAATATTTAGGTGACCAAATCTGGCACCCGTTGCTTGCTAATTTAATGTGTTTAGGCCGTACTCATTTATAATCGATCAGACATCGTTTGCAAGGCTTAAAATTGCTTACTGTGGTCGCTCGTTTAATGCACGTGGGCCGCTTTCCTTTGTAAATAAGCACCTGCTATTTGTGTGGTTTAAATGTGAACGCGCTGGCTACTAAATTAATGGGCTTTGGCCGCCAATTATTGTTCTTGGGTCACGAAATTGGTGGCTCCGTCGCCGTCAATTTCAGTTTCACGTACTGCCCGATCAAGGCCCGTTAGATTTAGGAGTTCATAGTAAGGCCGCTCATCGCCTGTTGTATAGTCAGCAATTATTTTGACCATTGATATTGCAACCATTTAGGTGTGACTATTTGCTGTTATGTTGTACTAGAAATAACGCGAGTAGTAGGGATACCTCACTTCTGGATCACCTCATGTCATTTCTGGATCACTTTGTGGCTGACGCAATATTGCGCAATCTCAAGCGCGCCAAACCAAATGTCAAAGGTCATCGGTGTCTGTCAGTCACCAAAAAATCTATCTGTCTCTCTTTAACACATAGGGTTCTACAAAAAAACCATCTTTCTCTCTCTAACTCAAGCGAGCCCGGGGGCAGAGCCCGGGGCAGAGCCCCAGCCGCCATATTGTGGGGCCCTCATGTGCAAGTTTGGGAGCGGAGGAAGGTTCAAGGTCACACCAACCCCTAGGGTTCCAGCCGTCGGGGCCGCATGCTCAAGTTAGGGGGTGGGGGGAAAGATTTACATCAGATTTTTTTGTATATTTAAATAGAATAACAAGTACTGGGCATTTTTATTAAAATACAAATTTAAGGCTAATTTGTCATTCAACTCTGCGGGGCGGGGTGGTGGGGGGAAAGGTGGTTCGCTACGGGTTTACATCGCGCGGGGCAGAGCCCTAACCGCCGGGGCCCCCATGTTCAAGTATATATTTTCGGGTAAGATATTGCGTAACATGTTCTGGGTATTGCGCAACATCAACCCCAGGGGCAGAGCCCCATCCGCCAGACCCTCATGTGCAAGTTCGGGAGCGGAGAAATTTTCAAGGTCACACCAACCCCGAGGGTTCCAGCCGCCGGGGGGCTCGCATCAGTTTTTTTGTATATTTAAGGCTAATTTATTCCAGCGCTGCCAAATTTTGATGAGCGTGGGAACCGGAAGTGAAACTGCAAGGTGTCATCTTCATTATCTTGTCATCGTGGAAACCGCGTAAAAAGTCACTAGATGTGAATAACATCCCCTAAACCTGAAAAATCGCACATCAGTGTTTTTGGGACTCCATGCGCAAGTTAGAAGGAAAGGTTCAAGGTCATCAGATTTTTGTATAACTGGGCATTTAAGGTCCTTATCTCGCTGCGCGGAGTGAGAGGGGTGGAAGGGGGGTTCTCTACAGCCGGTAGAAAGTGAAAGTTTTTTCCTGTTGTAACTTGTTATTTAGTTTAGTCTGTGCGCAGCCGTTGAGAGATAGAAATGTGTATTGAAGACATAAGACTAAATCTTTTACCATTTGAAACACGTTTACTTACATATTCCAACTGGGTCAACAGTGTGGTGTTACCTGCTTCTCTAGCCCGCGCCGGATTTTTTTATTTTAATATCGAGGATTATGTCGAGTGCTTTGTATGTCACGTGGTAGTTCATGATTGGAAAGAAGGTGACGATCCGCTGTCTGAACATATTCGTTGGTCTAACAACTGCTTATTTGCAAGACTACTTTGGGAAGAAAGGAAGAAGCAATTTGGGTACGACACAGTTGACACATCGCAACGATGACGTCGTCTTCAAGCACCAGCATGAATGTTAGTGGGGAGATTGAGGAATTTCTAGAAAGAACTAAAAATAGAAAATCTCCTCTCCTTGTGGATGAAGAAACCCAATCGAGACGGCCGGAAAGCTGTAAAAGTCATCTGATTTACAATACTGTGTACATGCTAAGCGAGGAACAGGACCACAACAAGTATGTTGAAGTGGGATTTGATATTTTTTCAAATCTTCAGCCTTCGATAAAAATCGGCTGTTTGGGGTGTTCCGATATTTTAGAATGTGCTATGTTATGTAAAGATCGTCGCAGCTGTGTGAAAACGACAACTATTTCTGCCGACGAATGGCAAAGTAAACTTGCTAATCGTGAAGCATTTTTTCTACGAAGCGCGTTAAATGACTTTGAGAACGAAGATAATAAAATAAAAGAAATAGTGTTTGGAACGATGTATCGTTGCCGGTTGTATCGAAGCGATTTTGTAGAACTGTTTAAATTAAAAGACATTATTAATTACCGTTTGGAACTGTTGCATTCTTTCGCTTTGCCCGCTTTCTATAAAAATTTTCTTAAATTAGTGTCCGAGCTCACGGAAGAGGAGACGGGGGAAAGGATCATTAGTGACGCGTATTTAATTCTAAACAGCGAATTAAACATTAATTACCAGAATATTTTGTGCGTGTTGGAAATTCTTTCCTTATATCCGGAAAATATATTTGAAGCGGTTAATACGTTACGAGGCTCCTGGTAGGAAAACATGATGCAATCTTCCGCAAAAACACGTAAGCAAAATGAAAAGCTGATAACCTCGTATATTGCAAAACTGGAAATGTTAAAGAAAGACTTGAATAATTACTGCGTAAAAATACGTGTTTTTAAGCAGTTTCGGAATTTATCTATAAATAATCGAAAACAAATAATACGCAACAGTGGCATCGAAGCGGCCGGTTATCCAAGATGAATATAACTTCGTTTTTGTTGCTGTCCCTGCTGACACCCGAAAAGGACATAATTATCTCTAAACCTGTTTTGGCAACGCGAGCTTACATTTATCCCGAGCTTGCTAACGACACTGCTCCATTGCCAGCCTACAATGAATCGTTTTGGCCTAAAAGATGGATGCCCATGACCTTGGATCACTTATCAAATGGACACGAAGGTTTTGTTTTTCGAGCGAATTTAAAACATCGATTTAGTAATGAGACGGCCTCCTTTCTCTTATATAAAATTCGTTACAAAATTAATAATGCGCTCGAGGAAGTAAATTGGAAAATGGAAATATGGAACCGTTCACTTAGCGGTATGAAAAACTGTAGCGACTTCATTCCGCATATTACATTTAATCACTATTATGTTGTAGAGCTGATATTATCTATAATAGTATTAGTATTAATTGTGTTGTGTTCGTTAGTAAGTTATACTTTTTATAAAGAAGTAATTCAATAAAAGAGTTTTCAAAAAGTATTTTTTATTTATTTTTAATAATTATACAAGATCATTCTTAGATATCCACGAATTATGGCTATTATCAAAACCTAACCATTTAACGAGCAGTTGACTTCCTTTTTTTCTAACTACTTTTTCTACTAGAAAAATGCTGGGATGTTTTGTTTTCTGCAGCTCGTATTCGTAAAATGCGCCTTTAATTTCCTCCCCGTTTTCGTCTTCTAAAATGTATGTCCTTGGATTGGTAAGGCGGACTTTTTCAACTTTAAAAATTTCGTTGCTCCATGTAGGCGTGTATCCTTTAGCGAACGCCGCCCGATGCTTGCTAACCCTTACGCGATCGCCAACGTAAAATTTTTGCTTCTTTGGATCCACCATTTTTATATGGCTATATGCTCTCTTAAAAATTTCGGGGGCGTTATTTTTATTAACGGCTTCCGGTTTGTATCCAGTTGTTCTGTGTTTTGTCGAATTATATTTCTTTACAATTTTTGGCAATAGATGTAGCCACTTGTACGATCCTTGCAAACTAAACTGTTTCCACATCATATTCTTGAGTGTGCGATTCAATCTTTCTACTATGCTGCTTTTTAGATTGGAATAACTGCTGTAATGGTTGACGCCGAATTTTCGCATTAAATTTTGAAACTCCTTGTTATAAAACTCTTTGCCCATATCTGTTTGCAAGTTTTTAGGCGCAGTTTTAATAGATGAAAGCACTTTTTTCATTGCTTCAGCAACAGCTTGGCCGGTTTTTTGTTTAACGGGAAGTGCCCAAGCGTATTTTGAAAATGCGTTGATCACCACTAAAATGTATCGATGGCCTTTGTTTGTTTTTGCGTACGGTATCATTTCCACCAAATCGGCTTGAAATAAATCGTTTAGTCCCTTTACAATCACCCGTCTTCGTTTAAAATTTTTTCGGGCGGGTTTATGTAATTCTTCGACAACTTCTTCTTTAGTAGCTCCCATGATGGTTAAATTGCACAACGAACTCGCAACAGAATAGGTGTTTTGAGTTTGGTTTGTGCTTTGCGCTTATTTTATCGCCTTTGTTTAGTTTAGTTCCAATGAGGTCTTCCTTATTAGACTTCTCTTCACCGTTTATGGATATTTTCGCATCTAGCGGTGTCCAACTAATATTCGAAATAGTTGCAGCCGGTAGTTTATATATGTATTCCAAAGTTTCATTAGCAATTAAAAGTCGATACTGCCCATTTCTATCGGCGTTGAGTGCCATAATGTAAAAAATAGCGCTGCGACTAACTGACTTAAGCTCGCCCTTGTAAGTTTCTATCTTCTTTGACACATCTTCAATATCCTTCTTAGAAGTTTCCATAATTTTTGCCGCATCTTCAACAACTGACGCAATCTCTTTCTTAAAAGTTTCTACCATCTTTGTCGCATCTTCGGCCACATATATTTTCGTTTGTTCTACACCCGCAGAATGGTGATGCTGGTGTAGATGTCTACCAAACTTATCTATAGGCATATTTCGCCCCGAAAGTCCGCTACTATATGACGAGTTGTGACGCATAACTCGCTATTTATTTTATAACCTTAGCGGTTCTTAAAGCGTCAATGATACTAACAATTTCGTTATCGTGACCTGTGTGTCCAGCTGCCTGGGAGGCAAGTAATACACGCAACCGATTCACTAATGAGTTGGGATCCTTCCAAGGAACATATTCCACTTTTTTGTCCGTCACTGTTAGTAATCCCTTGCCGCGCCGTGGTACCTTCGTCGCTGGTCTGCCAGGAGCTTTTATGGTTGAGGAGGCAGTTAGAGGTCGTACTATTTTCATGTATTTAGACCCTGCGTTACCGCTGATTCTTTGTGCGGGGTCGTAGTTTACACGATTTGCGGCGGACCGCTCCACTAAATCTAGATATTGCTCTAAATCTACGTTTTTGTATATATTTGGTTTCTTTTTAAACATCAATTCGTAAAATCCTGGAGTGCCTTTGTAGATTATTCTGTTGCCGTGGTCCGTAATAACGATATCTTCGCCCTCGAACTTGATTTCTTTATTTCCTATTGCAAACTTATCTCTCTCTACGTCGAATCGGACTCCGTAGTGCAAATCGTACTTGTCCTCAGTATCTCGTATCATTCCTTCCACGTATGTGCGAGCTAACCCTTGAAATTGTTCTAAATATTGGCCAAGAACTTCCGGTTGCAGCATTTGTTGGATGGTTTCTCTGGCCGCTTGTACAGCACTTTCTTCTGCTGCCGCCTCCGCAACCTCCGTTTGCAACTGCTCATCGTATTCTTCTACTGGTTGACTCTCGGATAATACATGCGTAGGCAAAAATCGAGGTGTGGAGGTGTGTGATGGCCCCGGTGTGGAAGTGTATGATGATCCGGGAAGGAAAGAAACTTTGCCTGGGGTGTCTATCGCTCGCGGACGGGGCAAGATAGAGGGTGTGGATACTCTACGTTTAATGGTTATTGGCAAATAATCCGCTTTTGATTTGCCCACTGACGCGCCTTCTTGCTTTATAGTTGTTAGCAATTCGGCAAGCGGTTTGGAAAGGGGTTTGAATTGCTCCGCTAAAATCGTTTGGGATTGGGCAATGTCTGCTTTTAAAGCCGCGTATTTTCTTTTTACGGCTTTTCTAGTTTTAAGCAACTCCCTAGCCAAACGCTTATCCATCTTTCGTTTGTGGATGTCCGACAGCCACTGAGTCCTTTTAAAAACTGGTTTTAATTATATATTTTAAAGTAACAATCGAATCCTTTCCTATATCTTCCCAAATTCATTTCGCTATCTTTATCTATAACTAAAAATCCATAACTGTCGTTCCAACAATACGCGCATAAATCTTTAAACTGCTCAAAAGTCATGTCGACGTTCACGTGATCGTCGTGTATGTGTTTTAGATTGGTTTTGTCTTGTTGAAAAACTACAATAAGATTTGCGTTATCTCTAATAAGTTGTTTAGGAATAGACGAATACGTTTGGCACAGATAAAAACAATCGATATTTCTATGTCGTCCGAAACAAAAATAATCCCTAATTATGCTTTGACTATCGCAAACCACGTCGTCGAATATGATGACAGAATTAGGTTTTGCATCTTTAGGTTGTTCAATTACAGACCCATCGAGATATTCATACAACCCAATTTCTTTTATGGGTTTTAGAAGTTTCCTCAGGTACTGGTATTTTGGTTGATCCAGAGATTTACAATATAAATAAATGTTTTCGAATCGTAAACCGTTTGGATGTTCTAACAAGCTGATCATTATATTAGTTTTGCCGCAGTTAGATCTGCCAACAATAAGACATCTTTTACATCCTTCTCCCAATAACACGCTGTGTTTTCGATATTGTTGGGTTAACGCGCTAGCGTCGTGATTTACGATCGGTAGCGATTGACTCTGTTTCTCAATCTTAACTTTTCTCATTTTTTACCACCACCACCACCCGTGATGCGTACATTAAAAACTGAGCCCAACCTACCTAGTACCGAAATTATATAAGTAAAATTTCTTTAAAGTGTATGCAGTTGCGGTGCAACTATCGCACGTGTAATATGAAAGAAGAAAGTATTGGTCGTCGCCGTCGTCGTCGTCGTCGCCTTCGTCGAGGAAGAAAAGGTCGCGGTGTATTAAATACGCTCATAGATAAGTTGCCGTTTGAATTGCACGTGCCGGGATATAGATTTTGCGGTCCGGGCACTCGTCTAAAGAAAAGACTTGCACGCGGAGATCGAGGAATCAATCAGCTGGACGAGGCGTGTAAAGAACACGACATCGCGTATTCGCAACATCAAGATCTTCAAAGACGACACGAAGCCGATAGAATACTTGCCGACAAGGCGTGGACACGTTTTCGTTCGAGAGACGCAAATTTAGGGGAAAAGGCGGCTGCACTAGCTATAACCGGTGTTATGAAAGGAAAAACTAAGCTGGGGATGGGAGGCCGTCGGCCTAAAAGAAGTGGTGGCGCTATAAGCTTTAAGAGTGCAGTTACTCGCGCTAGAAACCGGCTCAAAGAAAATAAAGGGCGCCGCAACAACTTATTGGCGGCCTCTAAACTGGCTCTAGGTTCAATCGCGAACAACAAAATTACGCAACCAAGAAGTAGAATAATAAAAATTCCTAAAACGGGCGGTTTTTTACCGCTCATCCCCATATTTGCCGCATTAAGCGCTCTTGGATCATTGGGAGGGGGAGCTGCGGCGGTCGCCAAAGCTGTTGGAGATGCCAAAAGTGCCGCCAAAGATCTAAAAGAAAAGGAGCGGCATAATAAGACGATGGAAGCAATAGCCCTTGGAAAAGGTTTACATTTGGCGCCATATAAAAGAGGTTTCGGATTATACTTGAAACCGTATCAACTAACAAAAAACTAACTGTGAAGCTGCCTCGACGCGCACTAACAAACGTCGATTTAATTAAGTACGCAAAAATATTAAAAATTCCAAATTTTAGGGGTGTATACATGCGTAACGATTTACCTTTAAGGATTCGTAAGAACGAAGCCGGTATTGTAAATTTAGACGATAAAGTAGGCCCGGGTACTCATTGGACTGCTTACGTAAAACGTAGTAAAAATATTAGATACTTTGATAGTATAGGGCATTTAAAACCACCCCTAGAATTAATAAAATATTTTCGTAGCGACGGCGGCGGCGGCAGCAAGAATAAGATTACATATAATTTCGAGAGATATCAGGACATAAATTCTTATAATTGCGGACATCTTTGTTTACAGTTTTTATATAGCTACTCAAATTGACTTTTACCGGCAGTTTACGTTCGATTCTCGAATGTAGCATTTCACAATGTCTTTCATTTTTACGCTTACTGGAAGATCGTCCGTTTTAAGTTCCGATTTCAATCCCCCGATTTTCCTGGACGAAGAAAACGAGTATACGTTATGGGTTTACTTAGTTTTGAATCTTACAACACCATACCTAACGTAAACAAATTTAACAATAGTTTTCAGCTTACCGGTCGGCCAGAAATCGTGCTACCCGATGGAGCATACGAAATTAACGATATCAATGAATATATTCAAACGCAGCTCAGCCGCGAAAACCATGAATCGGTTTCAATAAGAGGTATTAACAGCACTATGAAAACCCGAATTAAATCCTCTCACGAAATAGATTTCACATCGGAGCGCTCAATAGGACCATTGTTGGGATTCGAAAGATCAAAGTATAAAGCCGAAAAAACCCACACGTCCGAAAATGTAACAAACATCATGAATATAAATTCTATATTAATCCACTGTAACGTGGCTTTAGGTTCCTATAAGAATGGCACGCCGGGTCATATAATTCATCAATTCTTTCCTACCGTGCCATCTGGTTTTAAAATAGTGGAGTCTCCAAATCCGGTTGTCTATCTCCCAATAAGCACAAAAACAATTACAAACATAACGATTAAAATACTCGATCAAGACGACAAACCCATCAGTTTCAGTTCGGAAACTGTAACGGTAGGTTTGCATTTGAAGAAGGTGTAATGGGTTTTCAATTTAATTCCTACTATCCCGAGCATCCGATCTCCAATAATAGTCTATTGTTAAAAACATATAACAAGCGACACACCAAGTGAAGATGTGAAGATCAGTAGGAAGTCAGCGCCCGATCGGTTGACAAAGAAGAACCAAGCGTTTCTCAAATCGCTCGGCTTCCAGTTGTTGACACAATGAGTATTTTAAATATTGGCGAAAAAGTTCTTGTTGACAATTCAATTGTTAGCAAGGAAATACATACCCACCAACCTTATACTAATCGCTTTGAAAACAACGATGAAATTCGCATACCGATTCAAGAGGATATGTCAACTCTTCCCGGTTTAAGCTACCTATACATAGAAGGAAAACTACAGAAATCTACGGGAGTGCCTACATTAACCGCAAAATTCGTAAATAATGGAATTGCCCACCTATTTAGCGAAATTAGATATGAAATGAATGGAATCGTAGTAGATTCGGTAATTAAACCCGGTATCGCGTCTACAATGAAAGGTTATGTCTCGTATACAACCGACGATGTTAAAAAACTGCAAAACGCCGGATGGCTTCCGCAAGCGGGCGACTCAGTAACAGATGCATCCGGCAATTTTAATGTTTGCGTACCGCTGAAAATGTTGCTGGGATTCGCCGAGGATTACGGCAAGGTAATACTAAATATCAGGCAGGAATTGGTCTTAATTCGAAGCAATACCGACAATGACGCCGTAATTAGTACAGACGATACCGAAGTTATTAAAGTCACAATTGAAAACATTTATTGAAAAGTTCATCATATTACTGCGGGTCTTGCTCAAGAATTAGCTTTCACTAAATACATAGATCAGAATATCGACACCCCGGTGACGTTTAGATGTTGGCAGCTTCATGTAGTTTCGGCCGTAAATCAAGCTACTCAACATTCGCACGCTATTGCCACCAGCACAAAATTGGAAACTCCGCGACACATTATAGTGGGTTTTCACACAAATCGCGAGGGTCAAATAGATAAAAACATGAGCGAATTCGATCATTGCAATATTAAAAATCTCAAAGTTTATTTAAACACAGAAAGGCGCCCTTACGATAATTTAAATATAGATTTCCAAAAGAATCATTATGCAACTCTATATCAAATGTATTCTCAATTTCAATCTACTTATTATAATAAGCGCGATGAACCGCTATTTTCTCCAAACGAGTTCAAAACGAAAGCGCCTCTCATCGTTGTAGATTGTTCTAATCAAAAAGACTACCTGCAGGCAAATGCCGTAGTGCTTAGATTAGAATTTGACACCGCGAACAACGTTGCCCCCAATACAACTGCGTACTGTTTAGTTTTGCACGACAGAGTATTTACCTACAACGCTCTCACTAAAGCAGTTAAACAATTGTAATCAGCAGGAGCAGCATGTTTGTCATATTAGATTTGCAAGGTTTTAAGATATCCGAAAAGAAGTTTTTGCCAAAGGAATTAGCTGCTTACGATGGAGACGCCGTTTCGCATTATATCTTCAGAGCTCCGTCGCATTTAGAAAAACCAATCATCATTGCATTAATTGGAACGAAGGGTTTACTCCGGCCTTTATGTTTCCGAAGATCCTTCAACGACTTGTTCGAGATGCCGAAAAAGGACGTGAAAAGGCCACATTAACAAACACATCGTCAAGATAGAAGAACAACCGGCCTGCATGCATCATTCGCAATCTTTTTGTTACTGCGCCTTATCCAATGTTTATCATTTACACAAACACTATGTGATGCAATATGTATCTGCTCCCGAAATGTATAATTAAAGGTAAATAAAAAACAACAACAACTTTTATAAACGTGTTTTATTTTACATTTCTATGGAATAATGGCCCCATGGTATGGTATCTATTCTATTTTCTAATATATGGCGTTTATCATCTAAAGCACTAAGAGCTACCTTAGTCTGCCTTACACTATGTACATTATGCTTAGTAGATGTTATTAAATTTTGATTTCTGTAAATTTCGACTTCGTCCTGCAAACATTTCAAGTAATCGTCAAAGCAGATTGTATTTTTTACCACACAACTCTTTACACCTTTTGCTTTTTTTACTACTTTGGTTTTGTTGGTGTTACTGTCCACCTTGAGGCTGTAAAGTTTACTCTTCAAGCCCACAAATTTTGTCATTATTTCACCATTATTTTCGTCCTTCATCAAACCTAACACTTTTTTGTTTACTCTAGGAATTTCAAATACATTATTTTCCTGATAATCTGAAGTGTCAAATTTATGTAAATCTTGCTTTATAATCTCGTAAACATTTTCGGAAGTAATTTCGTAGATTAGCGAGTCCGTGTCTGTGTATAAAAGCTTGCAATTTTGGGGGGGAAATCGCGACATCATATAATTATAATGAAAATCGTAAACGCAAATTTTGGATAAATCTAAAATACACATTCCTATGTAGACAGGTTTCATAAACCAAATTTCCGTTTTCTTTAGTTCAATTGCCACAATATGTTTATCGAATATGGACCTACTATGAAAATTTGGTTTCGAAATATAATACCTAGCTCCGAAACGGCCGTCCCACCTGGAAACTAATTTGATGTTTTTATGTTTTCTCACATTTTGCATAGTCTTGCCAAAAACAGCGTTATTCATTAATTTATAAAGATTTTTTTCAAACTCGTTCCTCGCTGCGGTTCTCAATTTTGTATTTAGATCGATGTATTGTTTTAGCCAGGGTGATTGGTCGAATGTCAAAACGCGATGAATTCTAATAAGTTTTAAACCAGCCGCCAAACACTGCTTCAAATTACGATAATGTATGACATATTTTTCCTTGTTATATAAAGTAGTTAGCAATTTTTTTTGTTTTGATCCAGGAGGATAGCCGTGTTCGGAACAAAAAGGTAAACTTTTGTGTGGGTCATGTAACGTTTGCGGATACTCTAAATCAACTTCTAGTATGTACCCTTTTGAAGCATCGTCAGCTATAGCGTTAACGTTAAAATTTTCAACTTCAAAATCAGAGAGCCATCTAAAGCCCTTATATGGAAGGGCCTGACTCATCCCCCACCCGTACAAGTTGTTGACGTCATAATACATCAGGTACTTAAGGGCTTTAGAAGGGTCGAACTGACCATCTTTCATAAAGTGATTATTTGCTTTACTATACCTACTAATACATTGACAAATCCCTCCTCGAATTCCTTTTTCTATAAAAAGAAGCATATTTATATCGGAAAGGAGTTCTAATTGAATTTTGGTATACTTTAACATTGCATCCCAAGTGAAACCGGGTGTTGTGTAATACCAGGCCGGATCTAAACCGTATGTATCGAAACAACTTCTTCTAAAGTTTTCAAATACATCCGCCAATAATAATATGTCTGTTTTCAGGTACAGGTCCGAATAGTCGCCTAAATTCTTAATTTGAAATGTTTGCCAAACAGTTTGAGCATGCTGATAATCGTTTTCACTTATATCGGAATCTGTTAATCTACTAAAAAAATGTTCTTTAGCCGGAAGCGACTCTTCCTCAAATTTTTCATAATTTGTCATATATTCGTAAGGATAAACGCCCTTCTTGGAAAGCAAGGAAATTTTAAAATTATCCAAATGCGAATTTTGTTCCCTCAAAATTTTAAAATCACCCGGTTGCAAATAGGATGCCAATTTTTCCAAAGAAGAATTCATAAATCGAAACGAATCTATAAATTTAAATTTAATACCATCTCCGTCGATAGTTTTCGTAAAAGAAATATAGCGCTCCTTGTTTAGCGGCAACAGGCTTATATTACCGGGTATAGCTTTAACTAGGGTTTTAACAAAGAAGTGACTATCGTAACCGCTAAAATTATGAAACACCACGGGAATAATTCTAGGTGTTTTGTAATTTAGATTGCAATTACTATGAGCGGGTCCCCTAAACTTTCCAGTCATGTGGCAATGATCAAGCACGCGTTTTCTCACCTCTGACTCATCCCCTAAAACGAATTCCTGCTCGCAAATATGACAGACCGGGGCTAGAAGAGCTTCATTTTTCTGTTGTTCACTAATTTGCATTGGTTTGTAACGGTTGAAATATTGTTTTAAATTGCCCGAAATGCTTTGCAATTCTTTTACATACCATTCAATACAATCTGCTCCGCGATAGCTTCGAAAATAGCTCAGCGAATTATCAAAAGTACAGTGCAGATAGTAACCAATGCTACACGCCTCATGGTCTTGATACCTGGCTGTACTTTTGTTCACCGGGCTGTCGTTTACCTCCTTAAGAATGGCCTCCAGGTCGCTGTAAACAATAAAAGGACAAAGTTCCTTATAATTAAAATCCTTAAATTCTAAAAACGTGCCGGGCTCGGGAAGATTCACTTTACACTTGTTCATTGCTATACAGTCCGCCGTATGTGCGCCAAGTTTATTTTCACTTCCAAAATACTGAAGACATCTATCACAAATGAATTTTTTATCTTTTCGCTTTGACAGTTGCGAACTCACCAGTCTGGACAAGTTTTTAATTAAACAGAAATGCAGCTTCACAGACGGCACGTCTTCGTCGCCTTCTTCTTCCATGTCTGGTTCCATCCCATATTGTTGGTTAATTTCGTATTTTTCATCTTCATAATATTCTTGTATCATTAAGAGGTTAATGTGAACGGCTTGCTTGTTTGAAGTCAAATAGGCTGGCGATGTAGAGTAAAGTTGTTCCCTCACGCTAAGAACATACACATTGACTGATACATTGTTTTGTTTCTCAAATTTCGGAATCTGTCTTAGCGTCATTGGAAACTCGATGCCCTCCAAATTCAAATGGTGTCTATAATCTGGATAACTTGACACCAGATTTAAATGACTGTTAACAGGAAACAGGTGAGCCATCACACTCCATGCAAAACAGGCCTCATCGTTTAAATTCTTAATATTAATAACTGCCTTCTTTCTTTCAATTTCGGGAGGTAAACGAATAAAGGAGTTGCCGTGGAACAGTTGTTCGCATCTATTGATGTTGACAAAAAGCGAAAGAATCTCGTGTAGCGCCCATCCGGATTCCCCCTCTTCAAAAACAGACACCTTGTTTAGAATTTTTGATGAAACATGTTCTTCAAACCATTGTTTTAAATTTGGCAGGTCCTGTTGTAGAATTAGCTGATTTTTAGTGTTAAAGTATTTTGTGGAGAAAATTTCCGAATTTGCAGTTTCTTTTATAAATTCAGCACAAAACACCGTATTAACTTTAATTGCACTATTATTTTTAAGGACATTTTCGATTTTTCTTTTAAACAATACGCGGCAATCTTCTAGAAATTCTTCAATTTTTTTATGGGCCAAATTTATTATAACACCTGTTTCAAGTCGACACTCGAATGCGCTCTCCACGGTTTGCCAGTTTACGCGTTCATATAATTTGGAATTTTTGTCGCCAGATATCCCGGTTCCAGTTTTTGTAATTGAGTTGAGCAGTACCTGGTACCTTTTCAAATGCCCTATTGATGTTTCGACATGCTTGCGGACTCCAATTGACTTGCAGCTTTTCAGTAATCTTGTTAATAGCCGAATATTGTTTTCATTAATGGTCAAACTTTTTAAAATTTTATCACGTGCCGAAGGTAGGTTTTTAAAGATTTTATAGCACTTCTCGATAAGTTCCACGGCCGCACCGCTAACTCGCGCAATTTCATTTTCGTTGGACATGTTGACTGTTTTCAAAAACTGTTAACATACTGACGAAACATAAGCCAGCGTTTGTCTTTATACTAATCTTCAATGGCGTTTTCTAGAATTATTTTTTAAAAAATAACACTGCGCATTGAAAATATCCTTCGTGCCTTTCAATTAATTTACATAGTAAAAGCTGCATTTATCAAAGCTGTTCTTGAAATAATAAAAATATACGCTGCAAACGAGCGAGTATAATATTGCCTTTCTAATTTAATGTGGTTTATATTGCGACCTGTGATTTTTACCAAGCGTCAATGTTATTTTCATCAGACATATGGGTTCCGTAATAATTGTTTAAGATCAAATGTTAGCTCGTTGCGAAACACTTGGGATTTTTATGTTAAAATAGAAAGGTTTAACAAACCCATCTAAATTATTGAGAAGAGTCAACATTTTTGGACTTAATTACACATATTACTAGGCGTATGAAGGGAATGGCACAGTGATTTACAAATCAAAACTAAATATTGCACATTGGTGAAAAGCCTTTACATGATTCAATACAAAAGCTAGCTCATGAAAAACCCTAATCGTGAACAAATAAAGCTAATTTATTGACACATATATGCAAATATAAAGGCACCTTTTACCTAGTTGCGCTATTTTGAATTTATAATATCGCCCGTGACATTAGTGCAACGATAATTAAAAACAAAGCTGAAGGCGATTCGCACCTGGCATACAGCTAATTACATAAAACCGGAATGAAATTTAACACTTAAACCTACCTAAAATATCGAGAGCGGCCAACTGTATGTGAGCGAATAGCGCAGAGATTACAAATCAAAATGCCAAAATTAGATATTGTCGAAACAACTGAAAACGTTTACTTGATCACTATGCATATTTCCTTTTGAGAGTATAATGCAGCAGCAGAGAAAATGAAGCTAGTTTGCCACATACAAGTAACAACCTTGTTCATATTCCATTTAAAAATAAAAACAGCTAATAAAGCTAACATATGGCTGCACACTGGTAAAAAGCCTTCTACTTGTTTCATTTGAGCTACAAGTTCAAGAATGTTGGTGGCCTTGAATTAATACTTTCATTCGTGTAATTAGCGCAAGTATAAGCTTCCGCGGCATTACTCGTTCGTGAACGCTAATTGCCTTAATAATTAGAAATAGCTGAAGGTGGTTTGCACCTGGCATTCATGCTAATTATTAATATAAATGAAAAATTTAAGACGGTTTGCAAATGACAAACGATAAATTGGCCTTTAATTTGTTGCTGGATCTTCCCTCCGCGCAGTGAGATAAGGACCTTAAATGCCCAGTTATACAAAAATCTGATGGCCTTGAACCTTTCCTTCTAACTTGCGCATGGAGTCCCAAAACACTAATGTGACTTTTTACGCGGTTTCCACGATGACAGGATAATGAAGATGACACCTTGCAGTTTCACTTCCGGTTCTCACGCTCATCAAAATTTGTCAGCGCTGGAATAAATTAGCCTTAAATATACAAAAAAACCTGATGCGGGCCCCCCGGCGGATGGAGCTCTGCCCCTCGGGGTTGGTGTTGCACATGATGGTCTGGCGACTGGGGCTTTGCCCTCCCGGGCTCGCTTGAGTTAGAGAGAGAAAGATGGTTTTTTTGTAGAACCCTATGTGTTAAAGAGAGAAAGATAGATTTTTGGTGACTGACAGACACCGATGACCTTTGACATTTGGTTTCCTCCCCCTCCCCGAAGAGGACAAATTAGCCTTAAAAAATTGCATTTTTATTTTAAAAAACATGGGTGCCCCGGCGGCGGCTAGGGCTCTGCCCCCTGGGGTTGGTGTTGCGCATGCGGGCCCCACAATATGGCGGCTAGGGCTCTGCCCCTGCGGTTGATGTTGCGCAATACCCAGAACATGTTGCGCAATATCTTACATTTTTAATATAAAAATTTACCCGAAAATATATACTTGAACATGGGGGCCCCGGCGGCTGGGGCTCTGCCCCGCGCGATGTGAACCCGTAGCGAACCACCTTTCCCCCTTCCCCCACCACCCCGCCCCCCGCCGCGAGGTAAGGGTTGAACGATTTAAGTTATTAGGGGCGTTTCTTATGACGCATACTGTATGTTACCAATCGGTGACCTTGAAGTGGCCCACTGTCAGACACCCAAAATTTGGTGGCCCACTGTCAGACTCCCAAAAATTGGTTTGGGGTCAATTGAGGTCATTTTGTCGTAGAACCCGTCTATCTCTACTACTGTTGCTTTTTAGTTCCTAGAATTAAAAATACTTTTTTCCAATATCTTCTTGTAAAGCTGTGTTTTATCTATAGAAGTTTCTATGATAAGGTGTAATTTTAATGATAGTGTTACTTTATTCACTAGTGAATAGTCAATAATCCATAGCAGCTAACAAAATACATATGTTGCCGTGGGAACTAATACACAACCAATTAATATGATTACCCAATTTAAATTATTTATTCAATTTGCATAATTAATTTTAGGTATCGGAAAAAAAATTATATGCCACATGTGAATAGAGAGCTTTTATCCATTCGGGGAAATTATCTCACTCGGCTTTGTCTCGTGAGCTAAAGTTTTCCCCTTATGGATAAAATTCCTATTTGTTCACTTGTACCACTTAACTATTATCCAACACCTCCTAATTATAAAGCCATTACTAGATCGATTTTAGACCTATAAAATGGCCTATAACCCACTAGTGAGATAAAAACCATGTCATTCACTACTATATTGTTGGTAGCACTGTCAGTCTATGTTAAATTCGAGATTTGCAGCTTAAATTTTGCATCAGTCTGTGTCAAATAACAAACAATACCTAACGTACTAACCTCTAATTTGACAATATACTTCAATGCTGCTAAACGTATAATACAAATCAGAGGCGACTCTATTATGTTTTTCAATATTTATTGAGTTGAATAAAATTTTATATTGCACGCTGGTGTTATTACAAATAATTCACTCTAGAAAAGACCCCTCTCGTCCTGGCAGCCTTGGGGGCTCAACGTTTCTCTCGTCGATTTTTTTGTAATATAACACACTTTTACCATAAATAACTATTACTTCCTATGAACTAAAAGTAAGATCTACTTGGTCAGCTATGGATGCAATTGCCTCAATGCTTTTTAAATAAGAAACGTCAAAAGCAATTTTTTATTTACGTATTTTAATATTTTGTTCTGCTTGCTGAAAAAATAGTTTGTATTATTCGGATCAAAAGTGACTCTGTTTGACTTGCAATTTTGCGTTCGATCGGCTACACTACGCCACACCTCGCAAATGCAAACATAATTGTTTGTCAAACAAAGTGTCACTTTTAATCTTAATAAAACAATGTAGTATTCTCACTGTTTCCAATATTCAAAATTTCTATTATACGTTGATGATTTAAAAATTTATTTTAAGATCAGTAATAAAATTGTCACCAATTGCTTCAACAACTGCTTAGTACTAAATTCTGATAAATGTAACTGCATACAGTTTATAAGAAATCGCAACGAAATAAATTATAATTATCAAATTAACAATACAAATATAAACAATAACCTTGGTGTCATGTTGGATGCCAAACTGAGATTTGATGTACACATTGACACAATTACACAGATTATAATTAGGACCGGCAACCTTCTAATAGCGCTAGCACATTGATTCTATTGTGCTACTCTTTAATCATAAATATACTTGAATTACCTGTTTTCCTGTGGAACCAGCAGTAGAGGATGAACAAATTTCGGTGTTTTAATATGAAACGGTAACTATAGGAGATAAAAAAAATTTACCCCCCATCATCGACATCTTTTTTCGAAAAAAGCTTAACGGCCAAAGCCAACATTTGTCGACTTTTCGTTTTGTGACTATATCTCGCTTATTTATGATATATTATGATACTAGTGTATAAGTACGCCTTTAAAGCACGTGAGGCGAGTTTAGGAGCACGACGCAAAGCGGAGTGCTTTTACCGTCGCTAGTGCTTTAATGGCATTTATACACGTGTATCATACGTTATTTTTTCTACGATCGCAACAGAAATATAAAAACTTAGTTCGGTGACACTTTTTTCGTCACATTGTGTTAGATATTCTAGGTTATGTTGACATTAAAATTTATGACAAAGCGTGTTTTAATATTTTATTAAAACACGCCACCAATGGCAACGTCCAAAAACTACGTAATTCGCGTGCTAATATTAAGAGTGCCACAAACGTCACTTTTGTCACTAGAAACTGTGCAAAAAGTTGTCATTTTGACACGATCATAGAAAACAGTATTTTTTACGTTCTTTAGGAACTTTGTTGATAAGAATCCAGTGTTTTTCAAAAATAGTTTGTACATTCGAATTATAACATATATCTAGTTGTATTTTTTATGTGGAGCTCATAGTTGGCTGTGGTATTATGAGAAAGAGGATGTTTTCCCATTTCAGTGATGTATAGCACATGGCATCGATTTATTCCCATTCACTACTTTATAGCAAAAATTCACAATTGTCAAAGTAGTTTTTAATATTTCTTCGTTGTTTAGTTGAAGGCTTGTGCCATTTAGAATATACGTGATTAAAGAAGGTATCTGCATTTGCGTTTTTACAATACCACCGTTTGATTGACAGAATTAATCATGTTCGATTATTGCTTATAATATGATACAGTGTCCGTCATACTTTCGAACACATATGGAAAATTGTTTTATTGTCTATTTATCAGAAAGTTTTATCCTTGTTAAATATCTCTCCTTCTCAAATTAACAATTCACTTGCAAAAATTTAAATATCCTTTTTCGTATACGGGGAAGGTTCGAAAATATGAAAATACCTCAAGAAAAATGTTAATTGGAAATATTTGTTATAATTTCTATTAGAAATTACAATTAATTTGAATTGTTTAATCGTATCTGTTAATAAGTAAACTTTAAATATCTCATTTGGTAATACACAGAGTGGTACGAAAAAAATTGGAGAAACCAGTAAAAATACTGTGACAGCACATTTGACACCTTCAATTCTAAGCAACTTCTTCAAATAATATTTTTGTTTATTTTGAAAAATAAGGGTACTTTATGCTTGATTCATTTTCATGTTTTTGAATATCCCCCGTATACGAAAGAAGATATTTAAATTTTGGCAAGTGCGCTTTCAGTTAGAGAAAATGCAGGAACATTTATGAGAAATAAAATTTTCTGATAAATGGATAATAAAAACAGTGTATATTATGTATGTATTATGATATACAGGGTGACTTGAATAGTCTGTTAAGAGCCTGTGTTTATTAACATTTGTATTACTGTTATGTTAACGTCATATTTTTTAAAAGTACCACGAAAATAATTTCCACAATGCTGAGATTAAAACAATATCAAACCTCTCAGCTTTGGTATTTTTCAAAAATATGATGTTAACATGACATGAATACAAATGTTTAAAATACAAGCTCCTTGGGTTTTTAATTATTACATTTATTTAAACGTATCTGTGGCTCTCAGCCTTTTTAGAAAACGAAAAGTTTTTACATAAGATACTATTGGACTAATCATGTTATTTTACCGTCCCCTTCTACCAGTTAAAATATTTGCACAACTATTAAAGTCACCGTATATATCACTGCAATGAGAAAACAATCCTCTTTCTCATGATGCTCCAGGCAACTATGGATTCTATATAAAAAATCTGGTGTGATACACGCACAGAACTTCCTTTTACAGTAGTAGTCTTATAATTAGCCAAAATTTGATTTTTAATTTTTAAGCATTTGTCAAAAATTTTCAAAAATTGCAAATTGTACAGAAACCGTAAAAAATAAAGCGTTAGTTCAAGAGACAAATTTTCTCTACAATTTTAAGCTAAATTCAAAAATTTAATAATATACCGAGTGTTCTATTTAAAATAGGAGTTAATGAAAAAAATTGAAAAAAAACAAAAGAAACCCATTTTAGAGGTATTCAACTGGAAAATCACCTAACTAATCGTTTGAGCTGTTTTTGAAAAAATCGAAAAAAAAAACTGAAAAATCACAAAAGTAAACCCATACTTCTGGTTATGCGATTTCTTTAAAAGATAGTACATAAAACTTATATATGAAGTTTCAACGTCATACCTCTTTTCGTTTTTGAGATATCCTGTTCACAGACAGACAGACACACAGACACATAGACAGCCCAATAAAAAAAAATGTTTTTTTGGGATCAGGGGACTCGAAAACGTGAAGAACTCAATTTCGAATTTTTGGGGTGAATTCAATACTTCCTTTATCGTAAAATGAAGTAAAAACACAACTTTATAGTGACTCGAATTTCAAAACTTTTTAAAAACTGACTACGACACGGCATTCGCAACAAAAAAGTGCCTGGAGAAGGTATAAATTACTTTTCTCTATTTTCATAAATCAGCGATATATAGCCACGAAACGAAAAGTTAAAAAATCGATTATTTTGTTTATAACTCGTAAACAAAGAACGGCAGCCCATTTTGGTTTCCACCATTAAGCTTTCCTCAAAAATAAGAGAGGATGGGGGTTTATTTTCCATATCTCCTATGATTATCGAGATTCCCTATGAAAACAACGAAATTTTCCCACCCTGTACAATATTTACATTACAAGAATCGAACGAATTAAAAATAAATTTATTAAACATGTTGATCATAAATTTATGCATTTTTCTTCTGAATTTTTTTATTCCACAGCTAGTGACCCGAAGTAATGGCCTCTTAGCTGTGCCTGTTTGCAACACAAATTGTGCTATAAATTCTCCAGTATACCGATTATCTGTAAATTCCAGTTTATATAATACTTGTGAAAACTGTCCAGTTGTTTTACAATGTTCTCTCAAAAAATCACATTTAAATCTAGCTTAACTTCCAAAAAATAACACTTTTTAGATTTTGACCATTTCGAAAAACGCCATGATGGACAAAAAGAAACGTTATTAAACCATAATGTGTGACAGTGTTGCTCAGAATAAAAATGGCAGCGTGCATACATTTATGTACGCTCAAAAGGGTTTCTAAAATTTGACATCAGAAATAACGACCATATTTACAAAAATTACGTTGATGGTGGTTGCCCGAAGACTAAACGTCGGGTATAAAAATTGATAACATAATCTTTAACTTTAACGTTAACACCAGAAAATAATAGAATTAGATATCCAAAAATTGAGTTTTTTAAGATAACTCAAAAACGAAAAATTATATGAAGGATTTCTAGACATTAGTCCTTTAATTACGAAACTTTTTCTTCATTTAACTAAATTTTTATCTCTTACCATTAACGAGATTCCCATAATAGCGGCTCTCCTTACCTTGGACACACTGTATAGCATGGCGCTACAAGCCTTGCAGCATATGGCTTGGTTTATCACTTGTTGTCACTCCTTTCTATTCTGAGTTCTGAGTTTTTCTTCTACTTGCGATTTCTCTATACTTTATATCTCTTTCCACTTCGTTTCTCAAACTTGACTTTGGTCTATTCCTTCGTTTGGTTCCACCTAGCTTGATCAGCATTAATTTTTACTTCCCTCGTCTAAAAGTCGAAGGAAGTATTGTAATCGCGAAAAAATCACCTTCCGTGATTTCTTCAGATCTTCCACGTTTTAGAGTCCCTACATGAAAAACAGGTTTTCTCAATTCCGTCTGTCCATCCCTCTGTTGGCGGTATAACTCAAAAACTATTAGTTGGAGGAAGACGTTATTTTGCATACAGATTATATGTATACCTGGCATGTAACCGAGAAAATTCCGGAGAAATATATGCAGGATGAGCACCTTAAAATAATAAATTTTGTTCGTTTTTGCTTTAACTGCGAAATAGATAAAAGTAATAATTTGCGCATAGCTCAGGCTTTATCCTTGACAAAAATGAGACCCAAAAGATACAGGGTGAACCTCACAAATGAAACCGAATTGGCGTCTATACAGGGTGTTTATAGGCTTATCTGTAGCCATAAATTACTAGATTTTAAAACAAATTAATCGTTTTATGTAAAAACTAACAGAATTATTATCTCGCTTATTGGACAACTTTTACTAAGGCGTTTTAAGGTTTATTGACTTCTTTTGAGGTGTACTATCGCCTCTAAAATGAGAAAGAGAAGACCGTAAACACCCTGTATAACGCAGCAGAAACTCGTATAATTCGAGCACGGTCGTGGCGCAGTGGTTCAAGGGGCCGCAAGTGGCTTAGAAATTGCACTCGAAATTTTATTCTTATTTGCCAGGGAGCGCGGAATTCGAATCCCGGCGACAACATTTTTTAAATTTGTAAATTGATGTAATTCGCGCCATGGAGGTTCCTTGTAAACCCCTTTACAATTTTTTTTAGAAATGCGCTTTTTTGTAGTTTATTCAGTTTTAAGATAGAGCAAAATCTGCAACTCAAGTTACAAATATCAGTTGTTACTAGAGCACTAATACGACTTGGCAGAAAATTTGGATCAGAAAGATAAGGCCTTTTGCCGTCTTTATGAATGTCATAATTAATGTGTCACGTTTTTAATATGAATCTTTGCTCTTAAGCCCGTCAGGGTATCGTTTGTCACATTTCCTTTGTTTAGGCATCCATACGTTGCAATTAGTTTTTTGGTAAGAGCGAGGGTCGCGTTAAAGATAGGAAAGTTGAGCTGCCTGCCCAATATCGAAGGCGGCGTTAGAAGGCGAAAAACAATCGCGAGCGAGCGTGGTTCTTGAGCTCTCGCGCGTAGCGTGAAGTATTGTCGGCGCTGTCGTGTTCGTAATGTTATTCTTGTGTATGTAAAAACTCTCCTGCTAAATAAAGAATGTATGTGCAAAAGATCTTCGAGAATTCCATCTACAAGTAACGCTTGCCGCGGCTGCAGACTGGACGCGAGAGAAGCAGCTGTAATTAAAGGTAGGTGGCAATACACTTCCTAATTGTTGCGCGTACCCTCGCCATAAATAATTTGGTAGCTCTCGATTGATCAAAATTACAGTCCACTGCTGCTACCGTAGTAACATTGGTCCTTTCGCTCGTCGGATTTGGTAGAAAAGTTTTATTGTATAAGCTAGATTCAAGTTTTAGTTGGCGGGGGGTACGCTCGCTTCGTTATCGCGGGCAGTGTTCAGCGCATATGTTCGCAGGCCATTGTTTCAAAAGGTATCTTTGTCGTTTGGTATAATCCAAATTTCGAGACAATTTTCGTTGATACCAAAGATAGGAATTTGTAAGGTTGTTTGATAGGCGTTGAAGCTACGTTATTTGTAATTAATGTTAATAATTTGTCGAATTGAGACTGGTCGCCGAAGTCCACAAATAAATTGGTGCAAGAACAATTTTTTGCGACCGTTTTATCGGCATTTCGAAATTTCGGCCGCGCATTCGGACTCGTAGATAAAATTAATCGCTTAGGGTCATTTTTAAGTGGAATTCAAATAGGTAATTTGGATTGGTTTTTCAATTTGTTTTCGCTACTTTGTAACTGTCGTCTGCCTAATCA
Source organism: Agriotes lineatus (assembly GCA_940337035.1). Taxonomy (NCBI): domain Eukaryota; kingdom Metazoa; phylum Arthropoda; class Insecta; order Coleoptera; family Elateridae; genus Agriotes; species Agriotes lineatus. The sequence goes on along the minus strand of CALNHX010002941.1, from coordinate 120,488 downwards.
AGCATGGGGGTAATTGATGAATTAAAATTCGTTGCGGAAACCACGATGCAACGCGTGATTCGCCTCGAAAAGGTTGCCGTGGATTTAGAAAAAGACATCACGAACGTTAAGTTAAAGAACCGTTTACAAGTTATGGGTAAGGAAATGGATGTTTTGCTTAAAACTTATCAAGAGACGATGTTAAAAATAGCATCTTATAATGCCAAGCAAGGTATAGCTCAGGATCTGCAAGAGGATATACAGAAGTTCGAAAGCGCTTATTACAATGCACAGGCAATTGTTTTGGCCGCGTTTCCAGGGCCCGCTGATAATTCTACAAACGCAGTGGCACCAGTAGCGCACGCCGGGACAGGTATAAATCTTCCGAAACTCGATTTACCGATATTTTCCGGTAATATTAAAGATTGGCAAAACTTTAATGAAGTATTTACGGCGGCAGTACATCAGAATTAGCAGTATCCTGACGTTTACAAGCACATGCAGTTGCGGAGATGTTTAGGTGGTGAGCCACTTCAACTTATTTCGTCATTGCCGTTAACTGCAGCTGCTTATACCACTGCATGGGATCAATTAAACGCGCGTTATAATGACAGTTCTCTGCTCTCTAATGCTTATTTAGAGACTTTATTCGGTGCACCTTCGGTCACTACAGGGGATGCAAAGTCGATTCGAGCCTTAGCTACCACGGTCACCGAATGCATTGGTGCACTTACAACAGTTGGTCATGATACTGATCGTTGGTCGGTTCCAGTGCTATTTATTCTAGCAAAGAAGTTAAACAAGCACTTGAGGGAGACATGGGAGAAACTGATTATCGCTACAGCCGATCCTACAGTTTCATATTTTGTAAACATGTTAAATGAAGAAGCGCGTATTGTTGAGGCAAGTAGTTCAATTGTTAGCACAGGCAGATCGATGGCCAAGCCAAACACTAGTTCATCGAGTTCTTTTCAATGGTCAAAGTCACTTCGTGGAGGTAGTACCTCTTTGTTAATTTCCTCGCAACCCCACGGGCGATGTCTATTGTGCAAGAATCGTCATAACTTGCAAAAATGTACACAATTTTGTCAAAAGACTGATCGTGATCGTTTCGAAGTAGTCAAATCGTTAAAGTTGTGCCTAAATTGTTTAGAACCAGGGCACTTTCTCAGGCAATGTCTTATGCCAAGAGCTTGTGAGCAGTGTAATTCGAAACATCACAACTTACTGCATATGAACACTCGTACCTACCAAAATGTTCATCAGTCGATTTCTAAAACACTGGAAAGTAGTAAACCTCGCCTTCAATCGAATAGTAGTTCACAGCTAGAACCTCAGGTCGCAGGACCATCCGTTTCTTCTCTTCGGGCATCCACAAAGCCTCGATGTACAGTTCTTCTCGCCACAGCTCAAGTATATGTCCTCGATAGCAATGGTACGGAACAGTTGGCCAGAGTAGTAATTGATTGTGGCAGTGAGGGCACCTTCATCAGTAAATCGTTTGCTCAGCGCTTGAATCTCCTGGCTCGGCCCACTCTGGTTCCAGTGTTTGGTATCGCTCAAACGGCAACTACGGTGGCGAAAGAAATTATTTGTTGCGCACTGAAACGTCCCGAGCAGGATTCCCTGAACGTAGAGGCGCTGGTAATTGAAGCGATTGCTAGGTGTCCATCCATGAACCTTGAAGAACATGTTTGGCCCCAGATAGAAGGCATTCAGCTAGCTGATCCTGAATATTTTATGTCAAAACCGGTCGACATACTTCTCGGAGCGGAATGGTATAGCTTGGTAGTAGTCGGGCCTGTCATCGCAGGGCCACCAGGGTCACATAGTGCTGTAGGTACCGTATGGGGATATTGTTTAATTGGTAGGTTGGCTCAAACTGCTGCAGCATCGCTATCCCTATGCACTAAGATAGATTTCGATGAGCCATTGGATAATATGGTGCAGCGTTTTTGGGAATTGGAAGAGCCTCCTTCAGTATCGTCGGATCTCAGTGAAGAGGAGAAAGAATGTGAGGATCATTTTCGTAAAACAGTGTCTCGACAGCTTGATGGTCGATTTATTGTGGAACTACCATTTCGAGCTTCGCCAGCCGACATTGGTGATAGTAAGGCCTTAGCACTCAAACGATTCCAAATGCTAGAAAAGCGAATTGCAGGGAATAGTGATCTCAAGGATCAGTACACGGCATTTATGGAGGATTACTTGCTGCATGGGCATATGGTTGAAGCAAAGCCTCTTCAGTCGGAAGGTGGCTCCGCTTATTACATCCCACATCATTGTATTTTTCGAAGGGATTCATTAGTGAGCAAATTTCGTGTGGTGTTCGATGCCTCGATGAAAGGTAAAGGTGGGTCATCCCTAAATCAAATCCTACATATTGGACCTAAATTACAATCCAACATTGTTGACATATTGTTTCGTTTTCGACTTCATGAATTCGTTGTAGTCGCTGACATCAAACAGATGTATCGTAATATTCAAGTTGCAAAGAAGCATTGGGATTATCAGCGAATATTTTGGAGATCGTCACCTGAGTTGTCGTTGCGTGAGTTTTGCTTAACAACCGTGACGTATGGAGTGTCTTCGTCACCATTCTTAGCCATCAGAACTTTGCATCAACTCGTGGAGGAAGAAGGAGCTGAGTTTCCCAGGGCTGCGCATGCCATTCGATTTAATACCTATATGGACGATATAGCTGCTTCGGTGCAGTCCATTGATGATGCCTTAAACTTGCAGAAGGAATTGGTCACTTTGTTGCTAAATGGGGGGTTTGTGCTCAAAAAATGGATGACGAATGTAAAACCACTGTTGGATCTGTTGGTTCCGGAAGATTGTGCTATGCCCTTAGAATCATTGTCGTTCGGTAGCACCGAGGAACCAGCCGCAAAAATTCTTGGTTTAGTGTGGAGGCCAATGACGGATAGTTTTTCGTACCAGGTGGATTCTCTTCATCAGCCAATCACCAAGAGATCAATTCTCTCGGACATTGCACGGTTGTACGACCCTATGGGATTTCTGAGCCCAATTACATTTTTTGGAAAATGGTTAATGCAATACTTATGGCAATTGGGCTTAAAATGGGATGATCAGCCGCCGGAGAATGTTTGCCACCAGTGGTCCAGATTTCGAACTGAGCTTCCACTATTAGTTGGTTTCAAGTTGTCACGCAATCTGCGAGTGGATAAGGCTATTGACCTCCAACTACATACCTTTTCAGACAGCTCGGAGAAAGGTTTCGCCGCTGTTGTTTATCTACGAGCAACACAACCAAATGGAGTTGTATATTTATCTCTGGTCATAGCCAAATCCAAAGTTGCTCCTCTCAAGAAGGTAACGTTACCTAGGCTCGAACTTTGTGGGGCATTGTTGGCAGCCAAACTTTTGAATTATGTAAGGTCACTTTTGGAGGGGCAGTGTACCATATCGAACGTAAATATTTGGACTGACTCGCTCGTGGCATTGAGATGGATTCAATCACAACCCAACCGTTGGAAGACTTATGTGGCGAATCGCGTGAGTCAAATTCAATTGCTCGTTGCTCCATCTCATTTTTGCTATGTGCCTTCTGCTCTTAATCCAGCCGATTGTGCTTCCCGTGGTTTATTTCCTCAAGGGCTATTAGCGCATCCACTGTGGATTTATGGTCCAGACTGGCTGAAACAATCCAGGGACAATTGGCCTTCTCTTCCCGAACTCAGGCAGGAGCACCCAGAATCCGAACCCGAAGCTCGAATATTGACGTTGCTTTGTGACGCTAGCCAGGAGCTTGAAAAGAATAGCATAATCGATAGGGCTATTTCAAGGGTTTCGTCTTTATTTGAATTAAAACGCATCGTCGCATGGATGCTACGGTATATTGGTAATTTAAGGTCCCGTGGTAACCGAATTATTGGACCTTTAACTTCTGAAGAACTTAGTCGTGCACTTCAGACTTGCATAAAGAAGGTGCAATGGGATGAGTTCTCGGATGATATTAATCGGCTACAAGCTGGCCGTCACCCTTCACATCGTTTGCGGAGGTTGAACCCGTTCCTTGACTCTGAAGGAATTATACGTGTTGGAGGGCGGCTTCGTCACTCCTCCATTAATTTTGAAAGGAAACACCCCAAGATTTTACCAAAATCACACCCCTTTACAAACTTGGTAATAGACTACTATCACCACAGTTACATGCATGCTGGTCCTCAAAATTTGCACTGCATTATACAGGCCCAGTTTTGGATTTTGGCTGGTCGGGACGCTATTCGCAAGCGTCTCGCAAAATACTTGACTTATTTTCGAACTCAACCACCGCCCATCCAACCAATGATGGGAGATTTACCGGTTGCTCTGCTCCAGGCAGTCAAAGCGTTCTTGGTAACAGGCGTGGATTATGGAGGACCTTTCGAGATAACGATGGGACGATTGAGAAAGGCAAGGATCTTAAAGGCCTACGTTTGTCTGTTTGTCTGCTTCTCGACTCGCGCTGTTCATGTGGAACTGGTGTCGGATTTGACGACAGAAGCTTTTCTAGGTTCTTTTCGAAGATTCATGGCTCGCCGTGGAACCGTCAAGCAAGTTTATAGTGATTGCGGCACCAACTTTGTCGGCGCTAAGCGCAAGTTGGCCGAGTGGAAGCAGATAGTCACGTCCGATGCGTACAATCAGACTGTGTCGCAAGAGTTGGCAGACAAAGGCATTGCCTGGCACTTAAATCCCCCCTCCAGCCCCCATTTCGGTGGAATTTGGGAGGCAGGAATTAAGAGTGTAAAGAACTTGCTAGCCCGGGTCATGGGTAACCAAATTCTGACCTACGAAGAGTTCTACACTATTCTAGTGCAAGTGGAGGCAGTGTTGAATTCCCGGCCTTTGACACCGATGAGCAGCGACCCGAATGATTTGGAGGCGCTGACACCTGGCCATTTTCTCCTACTGGAACCCCCTGGAACCATGATAGATCCAGACAGTAATATAGAGAACATTACTTGCTTTCGTCGATGGAAGCTCGTTCAACAAATTTACCGCTCCTTTTGGAATCAGTGGCACAAGAACTACTTGTGTACACTGCAACAGCGTTACCAATGGACGAAAGGGTGTTCAAATATTAAAGAGGGCACGTTGGTTCTCATTCGGGAGGACAACATCCCTCCTTTGCAATGGCGATTACGCCGAGTTACGAGAACGTTTCCTGGACCGGATGGTGTAGTCCGCGTAGCGGAAGTAAAAGCGGCTCGTGGCATCTTTACGCGTGCAGTGGTAAAGTTGTCTCCGTTGCCGATTGAGTAGAATTTATTGTTGTTGTTGCGTTTCCTCCTTGTTTCGATAGGATTGGTATTGGGCTTGGAGAAACGTGTTCTTGTTGTATTGTTGTTAATTAGATTAGTTGTGTTGTTGTTTGTTGGACCTGGTCGCTCCAAGGTGGGGGAGGATGTTTAGGCCTCCAGGCGTTGCAATTCGTTTTTTGGTAAGAGCGAGGGTCGCGTTAAAGATAGGAAAGTTGAGCTGCCTGCCCAATATCGAAGGCGGCGTTAGAAGGCGAAAAACAATCGCGAACGAGCGTGGTTCTTGAGCTCTCGCGCGTAGCGTGAAGTATTGTCGGCGCTGTCGTGTTCGTAATGTTATTCTTGTGTATGTAAAAACTCTCCTGCTAAATAAAGAATGTATGTGCAAAAGATCTTCGAGAATTCCATCTACAAGTAACGCTTGCCGCGGCTGCAGACTGGACGCGAGAGAAGCAGCTGTAATTAAAGGTAGGTGGCAATACACTTCCTAATTGTTGCGCGTACCCTCGCCACAAATAATTTGGTAGCTCTCGATTAATCAAAATTACAGTCCACTGCTGCTACCGTAGTAACATCCTTTTTTACGAGAATCGGTTTTTTTGAGCTTGAAATTAAACAATTTTACAATGTCACTTTGCGAAGACAGTTGTCTAATTTGACGTTTATATAAGCTCTCTAATTCTATATTATACAAACATACACCCCATGTATATTAATATATTAATAATCAACCTACTGTTAATGTTCTAACCTGGGTTGCAGATTTTGCTCCATCTTGAATCTGAACGAATTATAGATTCTAGATTTTTCATATAAAAAGCAACTTCATGTCTATATTTGTAAACAAAAAATGTTTGCACTAGTAATAACACTTTCGTAAGCTGAGAGGCTTCTATAAATTCATTTAAGTGCTTTGTATTTAATGTATTTTCAGTTAAGTTTTCTAATTAAAAAATATATCTAAATGAATTCCCTTTGCTCATACTGACATTACGAACCGCTCTAATCTTAATTAAACTGTTAATTGCTTCGTCATAAAAACCTCTTTCAGCTATGGCAAATTAACAGCTTTTACTTGTAATCGATATGAGCGCATTTTAAATCGTAAAACTGCTCCTTTTACCGGCTACAAAATTCCCTTTTCGCAGGTTATTTTTTCCAGTTTATAAAATAGGGGAGGTCTAGGTGACATGCACAACCTTCCTATACCGGATTAATTAATAACGTCGCTTCGGATACTGTTTCTGGTATTGCTTCCTCTCCTTCCACTCTCTCCTTTTCTCTTGGGGCTTCCAGTTTCAAAGCGCCCCTCTTGCAAAACCAAATTGTCAAGAATGGCTTGCTGTAGTAATGACCTTCAGTTCCGGTAATAAAGTTGTTCCTCAAGAAAAATGCATCTGTTTTACTTGTTTCTATTAGCTTTCTAAAACTAAACCAATTTAATCAGTTGAGAACCAACATCACGTAACGCATGACCACTATGAGCCTGACAACTAACTAAAAACTTATCCTGTCGGTATCTAAATAGGGCTTCATTTCTGGGCTTATTTATTTTTTGCATACAGTCCAAACACCCACATGAACTTAAGTTTCACTCCAAGAAAATCAAAAGGCACTTCCCTATCAGTTTCTCCATTGTTATCATTCTCCTGCACATGGTAATCCCTGCGTCAGGTATTACGTGCACCGATTGAATTTCTGCTCCAGATAATGCTGAAATGGGATAATTAGTATTATCCTCGTTGTATATATTTTGTATAACGACTAAATACTATTTTAGTTAAGATCAACTACTAACGGACTAGTGTTAATTATTAGTAGTTTATTTATCTAGAACGAAAAGTGGCATTTTAAAGACGAGAAAGTTGTTTACGTCGGAGGCTTCAGCCGAGGACGGAATTACTTGCGAGGACCTTTAAAAACACTTTTCGTTCGTGGTGAATACAACGGTTTATTTCATACTGCAAGTTTAATGAATTTTAAATAAAAAGTTGTAAATCATTTCAAATTTCATGTCAACAACTGACGTATAATTTTAAAGTACTTGAACTTTAAAATTTTACTTTAAAGTACTAGGACTTTAATGTTCTATTTTTTGTACAATAAATAAGTTTTAAAGTACTTGAACTTTAAAATTTTCCTTTAAAGTACTAGGATTAAATGTTCCATTTTTTGTACCAAAAATAATCCGAAAAATGTCATTTTTGACATCAATATGAAATAAAAATTACATTAGTACTATGGATACGTGTAGGCTAAATAAATATGACACACGCTTTGTGCAAAAATTGTATAAGTCGGTTATTGAAGGACTAGAAAAATGTATTACGACCTACCAATATACCCTGTAATATGTAGAAATGCTTAAATATTTACCTTCACTAGATTCTTCGAGCGCTTTAATCCTTTGAAAGCTTTAGAGTTCCCCGAAGCAGATCCTAGCGTCTGTTTTAGTCTTTTCAATCCCTGAAGGGTAACGTCGTATTCTAGTTTTTCTTGTCCCTTTCTCGTTTTTCTTCACTATTTTTCTTGGAAATCTCGAATTTTACAAGCACGTGCAACAGGCACGCAATAAATTGCGGAAGAGAGCAGCACTTTTAGATGTTCGCACCACAGGTACGAATAACAAAGTGTGACAAATTCTGGCTTAGTGACGCATTAAGGAGTTATACAATCGTAACAGCAGGTTTACATCGGCGATAGTACAATATTCTGTACTTTAATTGTCAGGGTCCGGACACAATAAATCCACAAAACTGCAATGGTTATCCAAACCAAACTTTGAACTGAAAGGTATAAAACATATGTAAACTGACAACAGTTTTATAAATTTTGGATATCCCTGCAAATTATTTGCGATAACATTTTCACCTGTGCAGTTGACCAAGTGGAGCGTGGCTATCATTATATAATATTAGAGCAACCATGCGATACTAGATGTGCTGCAGCACATGTATTTATGTCGGTTTTTTAAACTCAAATAATAAATTAGTGGCGTGCGAGTGGGGTTTCATTATCCGTAAGAGTCTCACAGAAATAATATAAATTACAGTACAGTGAGAAGAAAATAATTATTCAATTACCTATGCACTTTTAACTATTACATACAGGCAGTTACTTTGAAAATATATATATATAGGGTGCCTCGCGAAGTTCTCGCGGCACTTAAGGAGCATGTTCTTGAGATCATTTCAAGCAAAAAAGTTCATATGAACATGGTGTCCTATTCTCAGCATTTATTGAGCTACACACATTTTAAACTAAATTAATCTTAAATAATTGTTATTTCTATGCCATTAAAAATAACAAAATAAATAACTGTAGACTAATAATTTAAACGAACGTGGTCATATATATATAAAACAGCACTTCAGGCCTGAAGGCCCATGGCTTGAATCCTCTTCCTCCATTCTTTTTTGTTATATGCAAGTGTTTGCCAATTTTCAATTCCATAGTTACGTAGATCTTCTTCCACAAGTTCCCACCAAGTTTTCTTAGGTCTGCCTCTTCTATTTCGTCCTCCCCACTGCAAGTTATACATTTTCTTCGTTAATTGGTCGTTTGGTAACCTTATTATATGACCGAGCCACCGTAGTCTGTTCTGATCGATTACGTTTTTTATTCCTGCGTCATTAAATAGTTCTGCCAATTCTGCGTTCGTCCTTCTTCTCCATCTACCTTCTTCTTTAACACCTTTAAATATCGTTCGGAGTATTTTCCGTTCCCATATTTCCAGTTTATTTACACACTGTTGCGTTGGTACCCAAACTTCACTAGCATATGTAACTGTTGGTCTTATGATAGATTTATAGATTTTCACCTTTGCTGCTTGTGTTAATTGTTTTTCACGAAATAAATTTCTATATTTACCGAGACACCTTGATCCTGCTGCGATTCTCCTATCTATTTCATTATAGTTATTCCCATCACTATTGATTTCAACACCTAGGTAAACCACACTATTAACCCACTCAAAATTATATGTTTTTCCACCATTTTGACTCTTCCACAATAGTGCAGCTTCCTGTTTCTGTTTTCCTAAAACTAGACATTTAGACTTGCCTTGATTAATTTCCAAACCTACATCCAGTAATTGCTTCTCTAATTTTCCCATCATTATTTTTAGTTCTTCTCTTGTCCTTGATAAGAGAACTAAATCGTCCGCATAAGCTAGACATTGATATGAGTGCTGGAATATGTTATTTTCTAATCTTATTTTGCTTTTTCTTAGAACCATCTCAAGTGAAATATTGAATAGGAAAGTTGATGTCGGATCGCCCTGCTTTAGACCCATATTACTATAAAATTCTTTAGATAGAGCTCCACCGAAACGTATTTTATTAACAGTATTTTCCAACGTCATTCTCACTAGCTTTATTAATTCTTCCTTAGATATCTCATCGCCTCATATATTGCTGTTCTATTTAATCTGTCGTAGGCCTGCTTAAGGTCTAAGAATAAACAATGCACTTGTATCTTTTTTCTGTCACATTTCTCCTGTATTTGTTTTATTGCAAATATATGGTCAACAACTGATTTACCACTCTTAAAACCGGCCTGATATTGGCCTATTTTTAGTTCACTTTCCTCTTGTAATCTTGTTTTGATTAAATTTGCCAACACTTTATAGATCACATTCAGCAGAGATATTGGCCTATAGTTTTCTTGCCTATGCTTACTTCCTTTTTTGTACACTGGATGAATTATTGCTAATGACCACTCAGTAGGCATGCACTTCTTTTGCCATATTTCTAAGATAAGTGAATGCACTTTTTCTAGCAGACTTGCATTTGCTACTTTGAACAGTTCGATTTGAAATCCATCAGCACCGGGACTTTTATTATTTTTCATTTTTGACATTATCTCTTCTATTTCTTGCATTGTTGGTTCTCTCAACTTTCTTTCGTCTTCTTGAAACCATTCCTCTCCAATCTGATTATTATTTTGGCATGTAAGGATTTTTTTAAAGTGTGCTGCCCACATTTCTAAAATTTCTGCATTTTCAAATACCATCATTCCCTGGTCATTTTTAAAGTAAAGTTGTGGTTGCTGGAAACCTTGCTTTTCTTGCTTTAATATTCTGTATAATTCCTTTGTTCTTTTCTCATTAAAGTTATTTTGCAATTCCTCTACTTTCTTTTCTAACATTTCCCTTTTCTTTTTCCTACATGTTGCCTTTACTTTTCTTCTTGCTTCAATGTACCTGGCCTTTGTTATCTCGGTTTGCTTCTGAAGCATTAGCTGTCTCACTTTCTGTTTTTCTTCTATAAGCTTTTTGCACTCGGCGTCGAACCAAGGCTTTATCTTTGTTCGTTTTATATTTCCTAATTTATTTGCTCCATGTTCAATTGACTTTTTAATTAAATCCCATTTCTTATCTATAGGTATATGATCATTTATGTCCTTTGTGCCTCTTTCTACTGCCTGGATATATTCTTTTCTAGTTCCTTCATCTTTTAAAGCCTCGATGTTCCATTTTTATTTTGAGTTTGACTTTTTTGTTTATTTAGATTTGGAATTTCTTGTGTAACTTTTGCTAGTAGTAGTAGGTGGTCAGAGTTTATATCTGCGCCTCTATATGTTCGTGCGTTTTGGACCAGGCTAGAATGGATCTTCTCTATCAGTAGGTGGTCGATCTGATTTCGTGTTCTGCCGTCTGGGCTTATCCACGTAGCTTTGTGAATATTCTTCCGTCTTAACATTGTAGTTTTAACTATCAAATTATTATTTGCAGCAAAATTTATCATGTATTGTCCGTTTTTGTGGTCATAGATGTTCAAAAATTCCACCTCCTACTTTAATGCATTTAGCCGCACGCCTGTGAATACCACGCTTTCCATTCATTACCTTAGCATGGCTGTCTTTTATTTGTGCTACAGAATTTAAAATTCGCTGGATTAAAGCCTCGTATGTTTCTACTTTCTCTTCGTACACCAACTCCTTCATCCAACCCCATATGTTGTAATCTAGGGGATTTAGATCTGGAGATCTGGCCGGCCAATTATGTGGCCCACCTCGATCAATCCAATACTGAGAATAGGACACAGGTTCATCTAAACTTTTTTGCAAGAACATGCTTCGCGAGACACCCTGTATATATATATATATATATATATATATATATATATATATATATATATATATATATATGTAAAGCAATAAGGCATATGTATTTATTAAAATCGCTCTAGAATAGAAAAGTCAAAGCACAATTTTAACTAAATTTTGATCTCAAAAATATTCAGCGTACGCCACTGAACATTTGCTTGAAAATGCTTATTATTAAATCTCTCCGGACCTTATTAATTATCAAGTAAAAAAGTAGTTTTAAACAACTCTCAAATTGTTGTTCTCCTTTGTTCTCCTGATATAAGTACGCAGAAGTATTTCAGGATAGTAATCATTCGTTTTCGATATATGGAGTATTAAAGTTTTTTAAAAACATAGTTGTTTTCTTATAATTTCCTTATAAGTACAGCCTCAAATTTTGTACACAGCGCACTTGAATAGTACGCCTTAAAATGTGATATTATCAGGCTCTACAATTAACCAGTGGCGGAAATATGGGTAACCAATGCTATAAATTTAACAAAAAGAAATGGTAACATTCTGTAAAAAAATTAAAATGATCATCTTAAGGTAACTCAGAAAGTATCTCATTTTTTATTATATATCATAGTTTAAAATATTAAGTATGAAAAAACACGACATTACTTGTCATATTTTTTCGGTAGAAGAAATTTTTTAGCTAATTTTGTTGTTTAGATTTACGTTACTAATAGTTATAAGTAAGCTTATTAGTTGTGTCAAAACATGTCAATATACATTTCAAATAAAACAAATCATTTCAGGTTATGTTTCGTTATTTTAGTGTAACATCTTCAGACTTTTTTAAAAACAGTTTTTTATGACAAATTACAATTTCGGACAACACAATTAAAAGACACATTAATTCTCGTATCTCTTTTTTTAAAATAACTAATTGGTGCGACAATTCGTAGTTGATATCAGTTGTTGGTTGGTCCATGAAAAGTGTAAGTTGAAATTCACCAATTATTATCTTTTTGTTGTTTTTTATAGTTGACACGGTAAGAAAAATCTGTTTTTAAACTCTTCTTCTTCCTTTATTCTTTTTTTCTCTCTCGGGTTTGTAGCAAATACGTTACTGGAATGGAACATCTAATGTTTTATTGTTCTACTTATGTGCTATTATATATTTATATCCTCTTGGATCTCTGATGTTATTAAAGTGCCAAGATGGCGAATTAAACTGCCGTGTTCACTAAACGTAAACAGCCTTCACATATTTTACAACAAGTACACTAAAATACCAATAATCGCAAAGAAAAACTTACTACACAAAAATTTTACTTACAACTGAAAATTTTGGCCATACACCTCCAAACTTACCCATTAATGTTTAGAGACCGTCCAGATGTTTGGATTTTTTTCCCCAGATTAATTAATAGCTATAGGGTTTCAACGGGAAAAACGTTTGCAACAGCGTTATCACACCAAAAGAAGCATCATTTGATACATAAGGAAAAATGTAATCAACTCTTCCATAAAGAAGTTTTAAGGAAGACAGTTAAACACAAAAATAATTAGTTCTACCTAAAGTTTTAGATTCACTTGAGCAATTTTACCCATTAAAACAGTAAAGAAATAAAAAAATTCCGGAATAATTATTTTAATAAAAACTTCTTCTTCTTCGCTGTAATCCTTATGCCTGTTTCAGTGTCGGATTCATAATAAAAACTAAGAAACGAATATTAGAAACAGCTGGAAAACAATACCAAAATAAGTGGTCCTTTACTTTATTTCCATATAAAAAAATATAACATCTAATAATCCCAAAACCGATAAATAAGAGAGAAAAAGTACAAAAGAGAAAAATTTTAAAAACCACACACACAAAAGTGACATATCCTAATTTTGGAAATACTATAAGAAACAAGTATAAAGTAGTGCCATATCATATTTGAGCTTTAAAAGTTTTATGCGTTCCAGTTTTTGAAATATATGTTCCATTCCTAAGTAACGTATTTGCTACAAACCCGGGAGGGGAAAAAAGAATAAAGAAAGAAGACTTTAAAAACATATTTTTTTACCATAGCAACTATAAAAAACAACAAAAAGATAATAATTGGTGAATTTCAACTTACACTTTCCATAAAGCAACCAACAATTAATATCAATACCGTAATGTCGCACCAAGTAGTTATTAAAAAAAAGAGATAAGAGAATTCATGTGCCTTTTAATTGTGTTATACCAAATTTTAATTTGTCATAAAAAACTGTTTTTAAAAAAGTCTGAAGAAGCTATATTAAAATGGCGAAACGTAACGTGAAATGATTTGTTTTATTTGGAAATTTATATTGAAATGTTTTGACACAACTAATAAGCTTACTTATAACTATTAGTAACGTATATCTAAACAACAAAATTAGCTGAAAAATATATTTTAGATAATAATACAGCTGTAACCAACAATTAATAGATGTCATAGTTTCTTGATAAATATTGATGTTTACTTGTATTGTAATAGTGAAAAAAATCACCTTTCCAGATTTCTTCAGATCTTCACGTTTCAGCGTCTCTAGGTAACGAAAAACATGTTTTTTTAATTTCGTCTATCTATCTCTCCGTCTGTTGGCGGTATAGCTCAAAAACTATTTGTTGGAGGAAGTCGGTATTTTGCATACAGATTATAAGTATCTCTACCTGGCTCAAAATCGAATATGCTTTCGATGAAATATATACATGGTGAGCACCTTAAAAAATTATATTTTTATTTTTGGTTTAACTGAGTAATAAATAAAAGTAATCATTTACACATGGCGCAGGCTTTATTCTTGACAAAAATGGGACCTAACAGATACAGGGTAAATGTTGTAAAAGAGACAAAAATGGACAACGATAAGCGGGTAGTATCTACTCCAGCCACGAGAACAAATGCAAGGCGGTTCTTAGTGACCCAACGGAACTACGAAGAGAATTTCGTCCGGTCTGCTACCGAGCTTGAAATCGCTCTCGCAGCGCTGAAATCGCATTGAGTTCGAATCCCACCGCTTACGGGGTTTTCTTAATTTGAAAATTAATGTAATTTGCATTACCATGAGTTTCTTTTTATTATTTCAGTAATATTAGCTACGTTAAGATTTTTACACCTAGTGATACCAGATTTTCATTTGTCGGATAATTTTCTCAAAATGAAATACTGAATTTAATTCAATAGCAATTACGGGCACTAACGAATCTTTAAATTAAGACAAGTGTATCCAGGTTATCACAGAGAATTCGTAAAATCAAAAATAGCACAATACCCTGAAAGAAATCACACAAAACCAGGTAGCAGTAACATAAACAAAATAATATACGGGGGTATTTGCCCTTCAACTTCCGATTCAGTAGCAATAAACCACACAGTGGCACGAGCTTTTCTATATCCTCCTCAAAGAAGGTTGCTGCCTATTCACTCAAGCAACCATTCACGTTGGTTTTCAGCTTTTTCTGTAAACTTTCTGAAGCATTCTCGCAAACAGTCGCCCCTCATAAAGTGTACTCAGCTGGCCATGAATTTTGGCTGCATTATGCCCTTAAGATATGCATCAGATGCACCTTAAAACACATAAACTCGACTAATATTACGGAGTAAGTTAACATTCATAGTATTTTAAAATGTACTAATACAGACTACGTTTAGTGTAATCAACAACAAATTAAAAGTGTTACAGAGATTAATAATAGACTCGAAGGATGAAAATCATCGACTGTATCAATTTAATCTTTCAAATGGGCCTGGAGGCTACCCATGTAGATCGTTAAGCAAGCTACTATTTACGGGAAATGTAAGGAAACCCAGGCAGGACTTGCTCGCCAACCAGTGCAGCAAGGCAAGTTACAAAGATACTAAAGAGGCACATGGGCACTGTACATCAAATTCAAATAGTGTTAAAATAGAAAACAATACACAACATTACATCAACTCCTCCGTTGAGCTCCCAAGCACCAATTCGCACAGGTACGTCAAATGTACAGCCCCGTAGGAGGACGAAGGTAAGGCCAAGAAGTCCAAATAAGAGGGCTTGATACCAGAATGCTGTAACAGAGAGCTCGACACTAGGAGGTTGCAGAAATGCCACATTCGAATAGGAGGAACTCGACGCCATTGTCCTTGACCCAAACCATGTGCACGTCTAATTAATGAATTTTGTGGCCTCCCCAGCTAGATAACGGCCAAGATATACTACAAAGCGTCTCAACACGCGGTACCACAGAAGCTTAAATGAACTTACTCCAAACCTGGGCCAAATGCATAACCAATTCCGATAGCTCGCTAACCAGAGACTGCCAAAGCCGAAGTAAGAGAAATTTCGCTTAAAAGGCCAAATAAAGAACATAATCCGCTAAATATAGCGAGGGCAAACCTATTACTTTCTAGAGTAACTTCACCAAAATGAAAGCTTAACTGCTCGGAGCCATAGCACAAAACGACAAAGAGCAGCGAAAACTCAGAACCGCCATTCTATCGTATTGCGTACCGGTAAAAAATCACGACAAGGAAGAGTGCGTACGAAGTTCAAAATAGACGCCATAGACCCAAAATTAACCAGACTGTGCTCGTTGACCCGTAAACCTTTATAGACGCATTCCAATCGTAACACTAGTTTCCTATGATTTTTCCAAAATTTTAGTGTCACAACTTCTACTTGCAAGAGAAGTTCTAAGAAAAACCCTTTACATATTTTTTATAATTCAATTAAATTGATCTTTTTGCAAAAACAGTGAATTAATTCGGTTTAAAATAAAATAAAATAATTTTTAAAACCAAATTACTTGGACTCAACAGGAGGTATTTGGTTCATTTCCTTGCGTGTCATATCATTAAAAAATAGAAAATATTAACTCTATAACTAATGCTTTGATTAAAAGGTATTGCGATAAAATAAACCAAATTTGCAGTTTTATTTGTTATAAGTACGTTACGGTTTTTGCTTTAAAACTCCGTTTTCCATTACAAAAAAGCGAATGAGGGGGTACTACGTGGTCAGTTCTCGACAAGTAACTCCTTTTCCATAGCACACCCTTACTTTTAAAGTTATAAACACATTGAAACACTCTGCGCATATGCTAATTAACGATGAATTCTACGTATGGTTAGCCTTCATATGCTGACGTTAGGCCGGAAAGCTGTAGCTTTTATTCTATAAGTGGTATTGATTTGTACTTCCTGTAGTCCATTCCAGTGAAATAAGGTAGTCAAAACGGTCACTCTCTGATAACAGGCAACACCCGACACCCGACAACACTGCTGCGGACATGTCGAATCCCCCCGAAGAAACAGTTTGCAGACTTCCACCCTGCCGATTTCGATAATTCTTTTTTTAAATGAAAGCCGTCACCTTGTAGATGTGCACAAGAGTCCTAAATTGCAAATAACTGCATAACTTTTAGAAAAAAAACCGAAATATTGTAGTCCGCAAGTGACGTAGCATTAACTTCCAGCCCCGAAGCAGTGGAACAAGTAAACGCTCGAAGTCGGCCCGCAGTGTTTTGTTGATTTTTGCAATAGACTACTGTACTGGCTCGAATTTGTTTGTGTAAAATTCAGCGTGAAATGCGTCATGGTTTGAAATTACAAGTAATATTCACTCATTTGAAACATCAAATAATAGACCTGACATTATAGCCCGTGTTTTTAATGCAAAAGTGAAGCAATTGTTGACGCTGATTAATAAGAATAAAGTATTCGGTAATGTTAAAGCATTCATTTATACTGTTGAATTTCAAAAGCAAGCATTGCCCAATGTCCACTTATTAGTCACTCTTGAGGATAATAGTAAATTTCGTGAACTTGAAGATATTAATAAAGTTGTATCAGCTGAAATTCCTGATCCTAACAATGATGTTACTCTAGTTAATTTAGTTAAAAATCACATGGTACATGAACCTTGCGGAAGCTTAAATCCGTCTTGCATTTGCATGGATAATGGACATTGTAAGAAACACTTTCCAAAACAATTTTCTGAAAAAACTAAAGAAAATGTCAACGGTTATGTGATCGTTACAAATAAGTTTTGTAACTTGCAAAATATTTTACAACGGGTCCACTAGTATTCTTTTTATTTGTTGCATTATCACAAATTTGCCGCCCTAGTCAGCTTAGTCAGTCTGGGCATAAATCCGCCTCTGGACTGACGCAGATGCGCATGCAATACACTCCCAGTCGTCGCAGAGTGGTTCAAGCGTATGACTCAGTGCGACACGCTTCTGGGAGCTCGAGTTCGAATCTCATTACTTGCATTGATTTTTTATTTGCAATTTAATGTAATATGCATTACTAAGTGTTTCCATTTACTGTTTCAGTATTATTAGCAATCTGGTTCACTATTTTCCATATTATTTTGCAGGTCTTCGCCAAGTTTCTTCTGTTTCAATGCAACTAAAGATTCTTCTCAGGTTTGTTATATTTTACTTTCGTAAGACCCAGATACTTCACAGGTATAGTACAGTTGGTGTTATAAATATTTGTCCATTTTAATTTTGACTTTCATTAATATGCTTTTAACACTAATCATTTAATGCAACGGCTCCACACATTTGGACCCCGCTGTAATTCTTCGTTCTATTTCATTCCCCCACTTCACAGTTTTTTTTAAATTCTCCAGCCAAATATACCAAACTGTTAACCTGTTTAAAGTTAAGCTCTCTGTTTCCAGCATGGTATTTTATAAACAGGTTTCCTGGGTTGTTGGTGTTTCGACCCGGGAAAATATATTTTTGGTTTCATTTATCGTTAGTACATAATTTGCTGCCATTGCTGCAAATGTTCTTATCAGAAATGTTTGTTCCTCTTTGGTTCGTGAAATAATGTTTAAATCATCAGCATATAGCAGGAATATGTTTTTAACACTTTTTGTATTGCTATGTCGGATATATTAAATAAGACGGTGGAAATTGGGTCTCCCTGTCGAAGTCCTGTATTAGAGCTAGAATCTTTTGATTCTTTCCTCTGTATTCTAATTTCATATCAGGTTTTTTACTTCTTTTAAGGTCGTAAAGATGACCCTAATAGAAACAAGAAATCAACCACTTCTGCAACAAATCTTAGTTTCTCTATTGCTTGAAATAATTGTTTCTCCTTTGTTTTTCTTAATCCTTAGATGCCTAAGTGGAGTAACTCCCTCACATTCAAATTTTTTGTTTTAACTTTTTTTGTGACTTTTTTGGCAACACTGCTTCCAGGTAGTTGTCAGATGGCGTTCAAGGATATGTCTCGCTCAGTTTCGTTGAAATTGAACTGCTGGTGTTGAAGATTTTGATAGATTATGTAAATAAGTCCCCAAAGTACCCTGCTTCGGTATTTATGTATATTCTAATGCTGTTGTATTTATTGCAGATCAGACAAAAATAATCTTTTCTCAAAGACATAACTGGCACAAATCGGTGAAAGATTTTGTTATTTATCAGATTTTGAAGATTTAATGGCTTACGAAAAAACTATTACCTCTTATTGTTGAATTTGTAATAATATTAATTAATATACAATAAAAAAATGTATATGGCTCCCAGTGTTATTATTATAAAAAATATTTAATGAACAATACATTTTTGATACATTTAGACCGCAAAATTTTCGAAAAATTGGTGGGGAAGCTTAGTGATCCCACTTAAGTCCTTACATAGATGTTCGTAACTTACGTATTTAAGAAGCATTTTTCCTGAATTGTTCTTAGAAAAAAAAAAACTGATATCGACCTACCTGTGCGGGAGCCATATAATTTGTTCTGCTTTTTCTTTGAGTTTTGTATTTATTCTTAACGCTAAGATCTTGTACCTCAAGTTGAGCAGTGCTATTGGTCTGCAATTGCTACAACACAGGGTGTTCTTTTTTGTAAGTTGGATGATTATCTTTTCAGTCTCTCCCACTCGAAAACTGGATGAATGGATATGTTTAGGGTTAGTGTGTAAATATTTCTTTTAGAAGAAACTTTCATTTTTTATTAGTTCTGCTTGAATTTCGCCTGGTTTAAGAGATTTGTTCTTTTCCATATTAATAATTATTTTGTCTACTTTTTCCCTTGCAGTTTCTGTTTATTTCATAATTTCCATATCATTTTCTAAAATAGTTGTATCTTTTGTTTTGTATGGGTTTCTTTTATATTTAATATACAATATTCATCTTTTACTGTTTTTAATCAATTTATTAGCTGCTCTTCTAATGTTCTTGTACTTTTTTCATTTTGCTGAGTTTCATCTTGTAAATACTTTAATTTTTGTGCGGTCATTCTTCTAAAATCTTTATACATTCTTCATCATTTATTTTTAGTCGCCTTTACTATTCGTGTTCTTTTTGTTGCTTTAATTGTCTTACATCCTTTGTTAGCTTCACTTCATTCGTCGGTTCAAACTAAAAATAAAATATTAATGACTACGTGGCTACAATTGCCGGCCGGACTAACTCATGGAGACGGCGTGCAGTTATTTAAATACAAAAGGTTAATTAAAAGCCAAAAAGGGCTCCAACGAATCTTTTAATTACGACAAGTGTATCCAGGTATCACCGAGAAATCGTAAACTCATAGTAGCACAATAATCTGAAAGAAATCACACACATCCAGGGAACAGTAATAAAGAACAAAATACTCATATCACACTATATAATCGTAGATAAAAAGGTCATACAACCCAGTACAGGGTACAAGTGATAATCAAATATGAAGTTATAAATATATGCGACAATACGGTCAAGTGAGGTGATCATAACTGCTAAAATTAAAGCGCACCCCAAAACGCAATAAACTCGTTACTAAATACGACAGCTTAAACTATACACAAATACAAATTACATTAAATACTACCACAACAATTTAAAACTGTAACGGAGACAATTCCTTTTGTTAAGCTCCCTTTGGCTCACTCGAAGCCGGCACGGAGCGTTGGAAGTTGTTTCCCAAATAGAAAATAGAAAGTTGGATATGAAAATGTGTATCTCACGGCCGCGACAGGTCAAGATCACTCGCCAAATGTAGGACTGCAAAACCCTTCCGAATCAACACAGAGAATTACATGTGAACTCTAACCTGCGGCTAAAGAATGCTAACGAAGGAATCAAAACGTTAAACATGGTACGAATAAACTCTCGACTTACCCCAATATCAATTTGGGCCTCGTGTAAACATACCACACCAAAGTTCTCCCATAAAAGTCCGCCAAGAATAGACATCAATAATCTGCCAAACTGCAAGATCCCGCTGTCATCAACAAGGACAAATTTCATCAAAACTATATGTTTCCAGAAACTTGGACAATTCATTCGGATGCTTTCTATCATGGCACCAAAACGAAAGAAAGCGCAGAACGAAGTCAAAACATTATCGCACCGATGAAACCGAATGCAAGCGGGAGGGGTGCGCAAGAAATTCAAAATGTGCGTCACAAACTCCGAAATTAAATAGCCTGTACGCATAGACCTGCAAAGTTAATAGAGGTGCATTCTAAACGTTAACACCTTATTGATTATTTTGTCGTTAATTCTCCTTTCTAGTTATTTGCTATATTTCGTTATCTACTTTTGTACATGCAAGTTGCTGCAAACTGGTTTTCCATTTATTTCTCATTTCTTTGGGTATTGTATTTTCTTCTTCTGTATACTGTTTTTCACTATCTATTATTGATTTTTCTTAGTTTTTTTTTCTTCATAACCACATTTTGTTTAGTTAATAACAGAACCTTAACGCATGTTAACATTGAAGAAATATAGAAAGCGAAATAAATGCAAGTTAGGCGCCACTGGGTACCTTAAAAGCCAACCAAGAACTGTGTTATTCATATTTCGTACGTTTTGTGCATAAAAGCAAATCATTCGGCTACATCGGTGTAAAGCTTACAATGATACGTTTATTTCATCATCAATTGAAATAAATTTGCATTCATTCTCGAACTCTTGTATTTCCAACGGATCTTTTAGTTTAGAGCAACCTGCAAAATTCTACGAGCCGACTAGATAAATTACAATGGTTTTCAGTCTAATCACCTTTGCTAAGTACAAAGATATATCAACGTTAGAAGAATAAAGCACATAAGCACCATAGATAAGGAAAGGCCGGCCTAGCAAGAAAAATCAATTGGACCGAAGTTTCCCTTGGGGCGTAAAGACCGCGTAGCAAGTAATAACTATAATGAGCAGAAAACGGCGCGGCTAGAAATTATTTAAAACGCTGCAATTATTTCAAGCGGACCGGAGCAATAAGTCTCACCTTTAAAAGCTATATATCTGCTTTAACGGCCACCTCTTGTAAAGGAACACATTTCCGGCATTAATGAAATATTCTATCTCTATTTAGATAGTTCTAGATGAAAATTCGCATTTGAATGCACACGTGCCTATTAGATCGAAGTTAACATTTAGGACGCCGAGCTTTTCCGACATGTCGTAAACGGCTAATGCACGCTCGTGTTAGTGCAGGGAAACCAATGTTACTAATTTAACTGCTTTAATGTAGTGGTTAGCATTGAAGATTCTGTTGCCTGAAAGAAC
This sequence comes from Agriotes lineatus, assembly GCA_940337035.1. Classification (NCBI taxonomy): domain Eukaryota; kingdom Metazoa; phylum Arthropoda; class Insecta; order Coleoptera; family Elateridae; genus Agriotes; species Agriotes lineatus. Next base: position 98,698 of record CALNHX010002941.1, on the reverse strand, counting down.
TAAAATAGACATTTATAATAAAAAAGTGCAATATTTGCAACCTTACAAATAAAGGGTGTTGATTTGAATTTGTGGTCTAGTTAACTTTGGAATTGTTGAAGTCATGTAGTATTACATCATACAGTTGGACACAATACCATATTTAGTTCGATATTCGCCTCAAATAATATACAAATTGTTGGTCATGAAAATGTATTAGTGTTATTTAAACAACAAGTTACTTGACGTCAAAAAATTACTCTTTGCTATTTCTGGTAAAAAAAAGATGAAGCAGTTACCTATTACGACAGTGTTATGACAGTTAACGGTGTGCATATAGTGTATGCTACAACATGCGTAAACAACGATAACAGCTAACTAAACCACAAAATCAAATGAACAGTCTATTCCTGTAACTGCTGCAGGATACAAGTACATTTTTCTTTGTATTTATAAGTATGTATTGAGATGGTTTTAAGCTCACAATTTAGCTCTGTATGCAGTGAGAAATATTGAACAAAGTCAATTAAAGCACAGAGTTCAAATATTTTATTTCGTTGACCGCTTGTTAATTTCAATATTAATGAATTATTTTTCCTAAAAAAGGATGGATTAATAGACGTCATTAATACACTGTTTTTGATTAATACACTCTTTTTCATTAATTAACTGTTTTTTAAAAAAGGATGGATTAATAGATCTATTAATACACTGTTTTTGATTAATACACTCTTTTTCATGAATTAACTGTTTTTGTGATTTTGACGTTTTGATAATATTTTGCATGGAGGTTAAATAACTATAATTGCAATCTGAACAGTAGCTGAAGTTATTAAATGCATTGGAAATGAGATGCAAGAGGCATGATTAGAGGGATAAAGGCAAGCATCTGAAGAATTTGAAGTTTGAGTAAAGGAAAGATTTAAGATGGCTAATATAATATACGTAATATGATAGGTTTGAGCATATTTGAAACCAGATCAAATGAAATTAAATGATACAAAGGGTTGGTTATGTGCATAATATGAGCGTAGAGTTATTAATAAACATACAGGTCAGTGAAAAGTAAGCAATCTGAAAGGTAGATGGAAATCGAAGCAAGATAAGATAAGATTTGCAAAGAGCAATAGAGAACGAGGGCAAATGAATTGAAGAAAATCCAGTAACGTGTTTAAAATTGAACTCAAGTGCCAGTGCATTTTAAAACTAAGTGATTATAGCAGAGCAGCGATTATAAAAACGTTTATGTGACGAGAAAGAACAATCTTAGGTATAAAAGATAAAGACAATTTTTAGATTTAAGAAACATGTTATCAAATTTGATTCCTTGATGTAAAATTGTAACTAAAACTAATTTTCTATAAACAATTACAGATCGCGGTTACTAAGCAATGCGATGCTGTTTTGTCAAACAATAAGAACAATTGCTGAAAATTGACTAGTTTGGGACAAAGGTGTGCTCCAGTAAATTGATGTTTTAATACAATAAAAAGTGTTTTACCAAGTTAAAAAGTATACCATTTATTTATACCAATTATCAGGCATCTGTGGTAGTGTTTGCAGAAGTTTCTGAGACGTAAAATTATAAATTTACCAAATCGACTTCGGCTGTGAAACGGCACCTGAGAATTCCGAACGTCGTCAACGGACCATTTGAGCTGCAGAAGCCAGGTTTCGGAATTCTAACGGCCTAGGGAGGTATAAACAAGCATCCTGAACAAGATTTGCTGTCATGGAAGCGACGTGAAACAAGTTAGGACCTCGGCGTTACCTGCAACCATCTCCGTAGCAAAAATAGGCAGATTTCAAAGGTAGGAGTTGCCATGTTTTGGATTGTTTGAGAGCCGGAAAAGCTAGTAATCTGCAAGAATACACTTTTCGGAGGAGAGTCATCGTATTTCCAAGTGTCCAGATTCCTCTCAGTTTGAGTAATTTGAATGGTGTCAGTAGAAATTGCGGTTTTGCCAGAAAATTGAATCCATCACAGGAAATCCAGAACAAAAAATCGGCTGACGTTTGATATCATAGCTAAACAAAATCGAGTCAGTTGTTGCTAGGCGGAAGTTTTAATTCGATTTATCTGACGGTTCCTTGCAGAATTTCAGTTGTAAATATTAAAATAAACGCTATATGCACTAACAGCTTTCTGTGTTCAAAGTCAAGTTTTGTGAGGTTATGAGTAACCGAATCTAGTAGAGCAGTTGTACAAAAATAAATTTCGTATATGAGCTACGCTGAGTCAAATATTCTAAATATAATTTCAAATAAAACTCAGATCTGAACCCAACCTGAGAAAAGTAGTTTTGCGTTTTGCCGGAGCTAGCCCAGATTATTATTGCAGTTCAATAAAATATAGAAAGAGGCAATTAACCATTTTATTAGAGTATAATCAATACATTTCATTTTGATTAGCCTAAAATACTGACAGGCAAAGTTTTACACAATAAAAATACCCTGAGCATTGTTGTGATTTGCCCTATTTAATTATTCACATTCTAGTTAAACCCTTTATTAATACCTCAGTATATCTAGTTATAATCGATAGCGTTACTACAATCTCTAGGATATACTCAGAGTGTACTCACGTGTTTGGCTAGTCAACCCTACTTCTCACCAGTGTGCACTTGTAGTAATTTTGAACTTTAAGCTGATAATATGGATAAATAATGATATTTCATGCACATTTTCGTTTGAATACTTGCTGTATCAAGAAGTCATTTTTAATAAGTATTGTCGATCTGACTGTCGACTGACGGTTTGGCTGAATCTCAAAATATAGTTCAGATTTATAATATTTGCTAAAATTACCTCACGTCGCAGTAATCTGTCGTTTTATTGGCGTAGATTTTCGAAGGTCTTTGTAAATTTTTCATAGAAAGTCTATTTTAATAGACAGCTTCAACTTCTCTTTCTCGCGTAAACCAAAACATTACTGTACGCATATTAGAAATTTTACAAGTCATTAAACAGCATCAATAGATTCATACTAATCAGAGCGAATTTACACAATCAAGTAGAAATTATTTACGTACAACATAAACACTACAGCTCTGACATATTGAAGGAGTTATGTACGAGGTTTGTTATGTTCATTATAACATAATCATATTTCTTTGCTTTATTTACTAACGTTAGTCGTAATGCGCCTCCGCATCTTAGCTTAAGCTACTTAATCATTATGCAAATTTAAAAGGATATTGAAGATTTTATCTGCCCCCGTTAATGTTGGATTTAGGGTCGGTCATGCGGTTCTTGGATTCTCGTAACATATTTCCCGCTGCTCTATAATGTCTTCTGGTTTTGTTAAGCCCTTCTTTGGAAAAGTAGATTAATTAGCAATGAGAGCTCAATATTTGCGTGTCAGATTAAGTGCTTATTTTTGACGTTTTGAAGATTATGGTATTTGCTCATTTTCCGTTAGAGATTAGTTTATAGGTTGGCAGCTGGCAGTGTAAGTGAACAACTTGAAGCTTTAGCTAAAAACAATCCCGAAAATTTTTTAAGAGCCTTGCATCTGATCCTTCATGGGAATTTGTGATCTAGCGATTCCTGCATCTACATTATTTTTCTGTTTCTTATGATCGGTTAGTATGATGGAATCTGGGAAAATGCACCAGCTGGTAAATTTATTGGAGATAGCAAGTTTTCAGGATGTTTTTTGATAAGTCTGCACCACCTAATTATGATATGTTGAAAAGAGAAGATAGCGTTGAGCTGATTTACACTAAAAAGCTTTTTTTGCAATTTTTGGATTGTCGAATTGATGGAGTTCAGATATCGACGAACTTTCTACATTTGGAATTGATAAACTTGTGTTTCCAGATTTGCTAGATTTGAGTTGATAGATTTTCCTAGCTAGGGATTTGAAGTGATGGACGTTCCTAGCTTTTCGAGTTTCTGAATATAGGATCTTTAGAATTTATGGGTTGTCTAGATTTGGGTTTCTAGGTTGTGATCAGAGTTTCTGGTGGCGACTTGGACAATGGACATCATTTTCGTAGCATGCTGGGTGCTACAAATAAGCCATAACCTGAATTTTATTTAAATAAATATTTTGTCGCAATTCAAAGTGTAGTTATTGACATACAATTGAGAATTTACGATATTATTTTTTTTAGTTTATGAGACTCTTATTGACGTCTTGATAAATTATTAATATGTGTATTTCCTAAGTACCTTGAGTTTTGAGTATTTGTATGTTATTCTTATATTTGAAGTTATGTACGTTAGGCTGTGAACGCCACGCGGATTTAATATGGGGTTTGCCTGAAAAATAAAAATAAAGCTATAATAGGTTATAACTTATCCAAGAGCTTGCGTCTGATAAGTGTAATTTTGTTATATTTCCTTCAATGTAAGTTGCGATTACCATACCAAAAAATCTTGCGAGTTGTGTAATAATCAAGTTGGAGTGTGCGAATTTGGTTTTTATCGTTTTAGTGTTAACCCACTCCCTTCTTCGGAGTAGCTTAGCTGGCCCGTTGAAGACTACTGGTTATGGGACCGTTTTGTGTATTTATAGCTCGCTATTCGGCTTATATTGAAGTGTAAGATTATTAAGTTCGAGAATATGTCTAATGTTGGCAATAATAGTATATTATACATCAAGGTAGCGAAGCTCAGTATTATAACCTGAGCGCATATTAGATACTGAGCGCGCAGCGCGAAGTATCTAAATCGCTAAGGTTATAAGAGGATTCGCTACCGTGGTGTATATACTATTTTTTGCACTACGAAACGGCTTAATACCTAAATTCTCAACAAATTTCGAAAATATTTTAACTGTCAACCTGACAATACAGCTCTTTAAAACGTCAAAATTAAAATAGTCATATTTGGTAACTTAGCAATTTATTAGTTACCACGGTGAAAATTGTTTATTTTACTTTCTCTCCCTTGGTGGAGAAAATCAACTTCACGACCTAAAAATAGACCAATAATGGTGCGTTCTGAGACCTGTAGTGCAAAATAGTATATTATACATCAAGGTAGCGAAGCGCAGTATTATAACCTGAGCGCATATTAGATACTGAGCGCGCAGCGCGAAGTATCTAAAGCGCGAAGGTTATAAGACGATTCGCTACCGTGGTGTATATACTATTTTTTGCACTACCAAACAGCTTAATACCCAAATTCCCAACAAATTTCGAAAATATTTTAACTGTCAACCTGACAATACAGCTCTTTAAAACGCCAAAATTAAAATAGTCATATTTGGTAACTTAGCAATTTATTAGTTACCACGGTGAAAATTGTTTATTTTACTTTCTCTCCCTTGGTGGAGAAAATCAACTTCACGACCTAAAAATAGGCCAATAAAGATGCGTTCTGAGACTAGTAGTGCAAAAAAGAATATTACATGCTCCGGTAAGTAAAATTGTGTGCAATATATCTACGATCAATATTTTCGTCACAAAGTCTACATTTTACTCTACTAGCTTTGAGCCCACCACATAAGTGACCTTATTCTAATTAAAATAATGTTTGCATTTCAAAACTTGAATTTAATTTTTTTTTAATTCCAGAAGAGAAATTTTTTAATGCTTTCAATTAAGAAAAACAACTTTTGCTGGATTGATTACTAATGAACGGGTGTTAAAATTATGTACAACATAGATAAAAAATATCCTAATGTTTCCAGTAATACTGAAGCAGTAAAAGGAGGTACTTAGTAATGATAATTACATTAATTTGCAAAGGAAAAACCATCGTAATCGATAAGATTCGAACCTGGGCTCCCAGGCGAAATTCGATTTCTATCCAGTTGCTTTACCCTCTGGATAAGAATATTTGCTTATCGTTGCTTTATGCAGGATATGATGACGACAAGACCGATCGAGTGCAGTTCGATCGCGATGTAAATTACGTATTATTCGGCTATAAATCATATTGCTATTGGCATAATTGATAAATTGATACATAAATTGAAATATACTGGGTGACTGCAACTTCGCTGTTTTATAATTATTTATTGGTTCCATCTCAATATTGCACTATTCACAAAAGATTGGATTCTATCAAAGACGTTATCTTGATTTTAATATACAAGGTATTTCTTAAGTTGATAGTGAACCTTCTGAAAGTAGATTGTAATATAAAATGAAGTCGAAGACTCCTGTAGGGTTTTGCCTAAGATCTGTAGTTTTGAAACTTAACTTTTTACTAGCAGGAGACAGGTATTTTTATGTCTGTAATTTTTATTGTCACAGCGTGAACAAAATTGTCTGAAGGCGGTCAGGTTACTGTTACATGTGCCAGCTGCCCCTTTTTTAATTCTGAGCATACAGTAGAAATCTATATTTTGAGGCAAGGGTAGTTATGCAACTCAGAGAACGTTATAATTAGTTAACCACCTGAGGGGCCGCCTCACACCCCAAAATGTTACCTCGATGTTAATAAATCAAACATTTAATTCCGATTATCTTTATTATCAAATCTAGACCTATATATACTATTTACATATCGCTTACTTCTAAAACTGCATTATTTCGAAGTGCAAAAGTGCTTGCCTTACTAGGTCACTCTCGTATGTCACAACAAACCGCCAGCGTTTAGCAAAGCCGGTATGAGTTCCTTTTGAGATTCTGCTAAACATGCAGTCGCTATAGCTGGAATAGTATATTCCTTATGAACTAGGGAATCTCACTGCTAGTATGCATTTCTCAATTTTTGACATGAAAATTGAATCTGTTTAATTTGAAATTAAACATACAGCAATCAAGTTACTTGATTAAAAACACGAAAATTGTTGTGGGTACCCACAGCATTTAATTAAAATTGCAACATGTTTCGGCATAATAATTAAGAATAATTTTAATAAGTTTAATAGTCATTACAAATACCATAAGCACCTCAAGATAATTATACTAAACCAGAGGACTCCTAGAAAATTAATAACTTTCAGGTAATTATATATTTATCAATTGTTTATTAAAATTATTTTACTCAAAAAATACCACAAGGATAAACCAATTTAATTTCAAGTTACTTAATTTACTTTGATGGTAGCGATACCATGTCGTGAGCGTAGAGGAATAAATTTCGATAAAAATACTGCAGCTTTGACGTAAAGCTCAAAGACGGCAGCCCAGCCTACGAGCAGGCTAATAACATGTCCAGGGGCACTCTAAAGTTGCTAAAAAGTCTCACAGAATTATTAGGCGGGCTGAATCACAGAAGATGAACATCACTAGGAAACGGGATAAACGTTTAGAAACTTTAAGAATTGTTAAAGTGGCTCTCTGGAATGCAAGTGGCATTGTAAACGAAAGAGCAGAACTTGAAACAGAGTTAATACAGGGAAATGTAGATATTGCGGTAACTACTGCAACAAAGAAAACGTTGCAAGGATCTTCTGAACTACATCACTATTTATATCTTCCTGTACTACGGAATTTTAGCGGAAAAACGAGCAGCCACAGAAATAGCGCTGCTGATAAAGCGAGAATGAGAAGACAGAATAAACAGCTATAATTTCAAAACTGAACGCATCATTAAATTCAGATACGGGGCGAAACGGGTATACGCAACGCCAATAGGCATTTACAGCTTAGAAGCGGGAGGCCATAATGATTCTCAAAAATTCTGTACAGTATCAATGTAAATAATTACATTATAATAACTGGTGATTTTAATGCAAGAATTGAAAATGTACCCATCAAAAATATGGAAATAGCGATATTTCCACAACGGTTTTAATGTATCAAACGTTGATCCAATATTCAAAAGGAAATTGCAACGATTATAACAATTATAGTGGTATTAAGCTATTAAACACGTGCTACTAAATATGTGCACTTATTATAACACAACTTATAAATTCTATAATGAAAATAACCTTTTAAAATCTCAACATGGCGTTAACAAAAGAAGATATACTTCAAACTGTATTTTCTCACCAACTCAAATAATTCACAAACGTCTTCAAATCTTCCTAACCTTCATAGATTTTACGATTGCATAAAGATATGGGAAAGTATGCTAAAAAACGTCGCCTAACATTCGGTCAGCAAATAAAATTATAATCGAAACACGCGACAATGCTTACGGAAAGAATTAACCGAGGAGTGTGATACAGGCTAAATCGGTATTTACGACACAACAACCACAAGTGGCGGCTGTTTTAATCGGTAAATTAAAAAAGAGCAATTTGGTGATACACAAGCAAAAATTTGCCCTAACTACGTTACAAATATCTTTCTAGCAGAAAGTTTGCCAGCTACTCGTCGGGAGGGAGGGTTCGATTCAGTAAAACGTAAATTAGGGCTATATGTTGTTGAATTTGTTATGGACAAACAAGGGGTCACCGACTTTAGAAACCTTTTTAAAAACTGTTCCTTTAAAATCTGAAGTTAGAAACAGCCGTTTGGTTTGGCGACTGCTGTGTGCAACGTCCAAGCTTGTCCATCAACGAAGCTGCCTTGTTATTAATTTTCTGTAGACCGCTAGCACCCCTTACAAAAATAAAATATAATAATACAATTGGACGTCGCATGCAAACACCATGAAGGAAAAGCAAAGATTAAGTTAATCTGCTTATATTAAATTTAAATACAAGCATGTATAATTAACACATACACATAAATTACTTACTAGTGGAACAAAACTAACATTTAAGAATTGGTTACGCAATTATGCAACGTTTCTTTCGGAAAGCGCTATTGACTGGTTAATTGGTCGCAGCATCGTTTAACTATAGCACAAAAATTATCTCTGTTGGCGTGCTGGTCAAGTCGAAAGCAGGCTGAGACGGCATAAAGATAAATCTTCAACAAATGGGGTGATTTTTAAGAAGGGCTGCGACTTCAAAGCCTTAAAGGCGAGAACAAGGATGCCATGCACTGTAACAACTTCCGGCATTGCTTTCCCTCACAACATTTGGGCAAGGTAGAGCTTGCAAGTAAATCCGCACAAGACGTTTGGAGACGACATTCTTAAAAATTCTTAACCCTTAAAAAAGGTTTCCACCCCTGCACAGAAATTACACTCACTCGACCTAACAAGCGCCGACTAATTATCACATCAAGGTGCTTCAAGTAACTAACTACTAAAACTAATACTAAAAACTCTACCCGGGTTGCTGGTACAAAGAATTTGAATCAGCAGACCCTCGACAGCTTGAAAGCCGCCGAGGGTGATACACAGCAACATGTTTGAGCTTTTTAAGTATGCTTAGTAACTAACTGAACTGCCTTTGAAGCCTGGGGCTCCATATGATCTCGAATGGAATGTTATTTGTGTTCTATGACGTGTTACTAACTCAACGGAGTATAATTGGGGGAACCCCCGAGAATTTCAATATGGTTAGCAAAAATCGCAACGGCCGTTCTCAGGTCTACAAGCTGATTCGGTGCAGTCACACGTGTGTATTGGTTGCCCTGAATAAGATGACTGACTGAAGTTAATTTCCTTTTCGATTGCTTTGTTTTGCGTCTCGATGCCGCCAGAAAATGTTGAGCTCAAAGAAATCGCTATTGTGATGACGAATTTTACCTGAATGTATCCTCAAATGAGCCCAGGAAGACGTCATTCGATATTCAATTCTTTGAGAATGGAACGCTGAATAACACCCTATCGCTTGTTATCTCAAGACAACAGTCGAAGTTAGTTCGTCTTGGAGTCCACCAAATTTGCACATGTTCGCTTGTTGGTTAAGTTCGACATTAAATGTATCCATTTTTGACAGGGTTGTCTGCTTATTGATATAAAAGATATTGCTCGAGTTTATCGAATAGATGATTTATCTTGTTAACTTCTGTGGTGGAAAGTTTGATATATTTTAAACTCTTCTTCAACAATGAGTATTACAATTGAGTACATTTTAGAGCTTCATGTTTTTTTATTATACCCTTTCTCTGCAAAAACAAAATCAAAATGTGCTTGCCACAAGCATAGATTACCTTTCCTGCAGGAACATTAATTAACCTGATAAATTAAGAACACTGTGTTTTTGTACTGACTCTTTAATTTTCCGGCTGCGCCATACAAATGATACAAACGTTCCTGCAAAACTAAACTGTATTCCACTTCTTAAAACTATAATGCATACAAGCATTGTATTGCATTCTTGAAGATACCTTTCATCCAACCTATATTACTAAGTTATTTGGCCTATCATTAACCAGTCTGATAAATAGTTTTTTTAGTACCCTTACACATTTACTGCTGTTTGTCTTCGTTTGATTTACTCACGATAGTTGCTAGCCCTGAAATGCTGAGATTTCTTCTAGCTCCAGTTCTCAAAATTTTTCATTTTTCTTGATGATATTACTGTGGGCGCCTGTAGTTTAAATGACTTGAACAACCGTTCCTCTGTCTCTTCGTGTGAACATCTATATTACGGAGCAGTTAATCTAACTGATCAACAAACAAAGTATAAAGCTAACAATTGTTGCGAATGTACTTTATCATCTTCTGAATTAGATAAAGTAATGTTGCAGCACTTGCGCGATGGGATGTAACTTTGGAAACTATTAGATAAAGCTATTTTTGAGGCGAAAACAAAAGTGGGAATAAAATGTATACTCAAAAATTAATAAAACTTTTAGCATCTTTAATAAAGAAAGCAAAATAACAACTTGTGAGAGTGAGAGTGTTCAAAATTACCTAAAAGAGGTAACAATATCTTAATATTTCTAATAATATTGAAAAGTTAAATGAAACGCTTAGTAATGTGGGTTTCATTAATTCGCAAAGAAAAAGAGTGCAGTCGGTAAGATTTGAACCTGCGCAATGGCCATGAACAATCTGATTCCTAGACAGACGCTTTATCCGCTGGGCTAAAGAAAGCTGTCTCATGTACTTCCTTATCGGTGCATTAAGAAGCACGTGGTGGCAATAGGGCCTATCGAAGATGAAGTGTTCCAGATCAGTACCGATAATTGAGGCCATTTTTAAAATAAGTGTTCAAATTTGATTTAAACACATAAATTTTAATAACAAAATTTACGAAATCCAGTCAGAAGTTCTAAATGTACTTCTGATTTCATAAACAATCAGTTTTCTTCATAATTTCGCCAGTTTATATTTAATTTAGATCTGTTTAATCTTGAATTAAACAGGCAAATTTCAGTTCACATTTACGAAATATTAAAAACCAATCTTGTTTCGCAAGCATTGAGTTTAAAGACCGGTGCAAACTGCAACTTAGCATTTCACGCCGTAAGCGACCTACTAAACACAAGTTCACCTCTCTGGCTTGCAAACACACACGGAAATGCAATCCGCTTACAGTGCTGAATTGCTACTTCGTACCTTTAAACGCGCTCTAGTAATCTACACAATAATTGAACTTTGATATGTTACTTAGTTAAGCATTCTTGTTTTGTATAAATAGAACGTTTATTTTCGTAATAAAACAATCTGCATCTAATGTCTGATTCATTCACTACGTCTCTACCCTGATACCAAGCCATAATATTATTGGTATGTGAGGCTGCGTCCCTCAGGTTAGTTTACTGTCGTCCCTTTTAAGTACCATTGACTACATTGGTTTAAAACATAAATGCAGTCTCATTTATGTGCTTAAGGGATAGAACCAGCGCAAAGCAACGGAAACCTGAGCAGCCTCCAGGCAATTCTGTTCAATAAGGTTCGTGACTTTTTACACTCAGCTATAACAAACAAAACCGTTTTAATTAGTTGTTCTTTCTTTGGTTGCGTCTATTTTGTTGCTATCATTTGAGATGCATCTATTATGCCACGTACAATGTTTGCGTTGCGGTTATCGGGAGTGTCCTTTCATTTGCTGATGTCACATACTTTTGAAGTTTTTTGCTGGTATTCAGTAGTTTTTATTTTCAGCTTCTACATTAATATTGTGGAAATTACTCGTTGCTACTTTTATTTGTTTTTATACTATGTATACACCTGTGCTCGTACCATACGATAATCGCTACGCAGATTCGCTGTATTTATACTTGTGACCATAACTATATTTTTATTATTAGATATAATATAATCTACTTCATTTCTTGCTTTTCCAACTGGACTCTGGTAAGCGCATAGTATTTTTTCTAGTTTGCTGAGGAAGGTATTTATTCAGTGAAAGAAGAAAAAAATGCAAGAAATGGTAGAAGTACTTCAAATAAAATCTAGAGGAAACGTAAACCAAACTAAATACATGGCGAACGAGGAAGTACAACAAAAGCATAATTTAGATCTGATAAAAATCATCAACAGATAGAGAATTCATAATTTTATTTACAGTTTTAACTTCAAATTTGTAAGTAGCTACTTCGAAAATCACTGCATACCAATTTTTAACAAACCTAATAATTTTTCAAATATAGTCGCCACTCGACCGTTTGTTCCCAGTAATTTTGTATTCATATTTGTATTCAGCAACCTCAGAAGCCCCTATATACCAATTTTTGTATGAATTTAAGTTATTCTGAGCTTTTCAGGATTTGCATTTACTGTGCAGCGCCGTTTGCTTGTTCCCTCGCCCCGCGTAGCCCGCAGATATTCAGAGTCAGCATCCTCAAATGTATATGTTTACTAATTGTTAGCTTTATACTTTGTTTTTTTTTAATTACCTGATATTGAGCGATTCACCCTGAACTATCTAAGTTTCCTGGTTGACTTTCACAGGACTTACGTCTTTGATTTGAAAGTGAATTCATGTCTGCTAGCACGGAGAGCACTGTATCAGTATTAGCTACATCAGGATGTCTAATTAATTTCGAAAGTGAAGCTACAAGACCACTTGCTAATTTATTGTAAAGTTGTGCCAAGAATAAATTTATCTTGCATATTTGCATCCCGCGCTAAGCATACTTGAATTTCCCCATAAATTTTGTCATTAGCCTTCTGTGATTTCCTTATTAATACCTTGTATTAAGTAGCACACATTGCCTCGTGCCTTTGATTATCCATTTTTTTGTGCCAGGATTTACAGCCCCCGGCTTTGATACCCAATCGTCTGTTTCTCCGTTCGCTTGGCTTGAGCGAATCTCATTTTCTGGAAATTGTGTAAACCGACACCAGAGTTATGAACTCTATTCAGTGAAAACGAACGCATGGAAACAGTTTTATAACGTTTTTAAAATGTATTACGCGGTTACGATATTAATAGCTTACGTTAGACGGAATCGTATACCGAGTTATGAAGAATTATTAATTGAATAAGACGTTCAAATATCAAGTTGAATCTTATTTTTATATCACACTCTCACTGAATAAATCATATTAATTTAAGCAAATTATATAAAAACATATATATTTTTTAATACAGGACACAATTTACTAAAATATATATTTGAGAAAAAATAGTTTGCTTATAATCGCTTATATAAAATCTAAGTGTTACAAGTATGCTTTCTGAAAGATTTTTATTTTTTACTGTGGTTGCTTTTTTGTTTTTCTAGAATTTCGCTTGTAATTTAATTTCTTGCAGACCTTTTTCCACATTCAAATGTTATTACCCTATCCATTCATATTGATATTACCTTGTCCTTAGGTTTTCTTACTTCTCTCAATTCAAAATTATTTAATTTATTATTCCCTTGTGTCTCATACCTAATAAGAACAGGAAATATTACTCCCGAGATACCCGAGCTGTATCTGGCTGTTTTCCTTTAACTTTAGGCCACATCCCTTCATTTTCAACTTTCCATTAGCCTCTCTTGACAAAACGGCTATTTTGCAACCTTATTAGAGTATTCCAAGGCCGATGGGTTTTTTACTCCTTACTGTCATTTTAAAGAATAACTCTTACTACTTATGGAGAAGAAAAAATGGAAGCTGGGTCACAAACTCTGGAAAGGCAGCCCCCTCAGTTATTACCTGCTATAGGATATCCACCTATAAATACAGATAAATGACTTTGGACACAAGATCGAATAAAACGATGACGGAAAGCAAACGATTAAAGAATAAAATACCAGGAATAAAGAATTAGGTAGATATTCAGAAGACGTTTTCCAAAACCGTAGATCAACCAAGTCAAAGAGTTTACCAAAACTCCATTTCAAGAAAACGTATATACTTCAGATATAAACAAGTGGAGAGAACTAGCACCCAACAACATGACAGACAGACATATGATTACGACACTTCAGCTATGAAATATTCGACTAGAGAGAGAGAAATATTGGGAGTTGAAGGTAGGTGGAATAAAAATTAAAATGGCGCAATGAAACGATACCTTAAAAGAAAGAAAAATAGATATTGCTTTAATTAGAGAAAAGAAGAAAAACTAAAAAGAAGCTATGATCTAGAAATGTATACTATGATATAGAGTGGAGTGCATCAGCAAAATGGTTGATTACGTTCTAGGCAATGACAAAGCTTGCACAAAGTTTAAAGACACAAAGAAATCCAAAAGCACTGATAGGAGCTTAAATCACGCTTTTTTAAAAGCAGTTATGACTGTAAAACCAAATAGCGACTACAAAGACCTATTTAAAATGTACTTGCTCCAGGAAGAATCAGTGACAGATCGCTATCAAAAGAGATTTGACCACATAGGAGTAAACGTCTAACACAGTAACGACACTGAAGAAGAATAGTCAAATTTAGAAAACAATTAAGAAAGCTTCCTTAGAAACTTTTGATTGTCAGAGCTAATCCACAAAAACAGGGATGGTGTGACAAACTCGTATAGCTATAAAACTTAAAACAGCGTACCACAGTGTTACACACCAAATCTTTACTAAAACAAAAAAACCCATAAGTGGGCGTAATCCTTTTACAGAAGAAAATGGTACTTAAAACAAAAAAGACAACCTTTAACAATGATTTGCTCTAGCCAGCTTTCAGTCAAGACACAATAGAAGTACGACGAGAATTAGTCAAGGTTAGAGCACAACGAATTTTTAAACTCAAAACCAGGATTACTCCCCTTCAAAATTCGAGACAATGGATAAAAACTCCAGGTATGCACGACGTCTCAAACCTTGAGAAACATCAGCAGAGTCGCATACAGAAAGATGGTGAAATAAACATCCTTTCACACTTACCTTGCATTTGGTTATTAATTTAGCTATAAGATATCTCCTGCGGATCTACCTTACAACAGAATAATAAAAATACACAAACTAATATTTAAAACGCTATAATGAACACACCAAGTTACACGAAATTCTGGTAAAGTAATCTTAAGACAAATATCATTATTTTTCCTACGTGACGTCGCGAAAACACAAACTATGAAAAAAATGACTTCAAATACGTAAACAACAAGCATTCAAATTTCCTGAAGGGGGTATTAAATCGTAAATACAGTAGTGCACAAATTTAGACGGTACTTACGAACATAAACCCAAATCTAAAGTTGCTGAAACACATTTTATATAACGGAAATACAGAATTTGTACGATACCTTAACCCATGCAAGGAAGGCAGTGGTGGCCTGCAGTTCGCTCACCAAATGTACGATTCACGTAAAACAATCGAGAAGGAGGCGTCCTTGCTAGGTCAGGGAGGGATGTTTATAAGTATGTAATGAGAACATGCACCTGGGCGGAAATGCAATAAAAAGCGGCCGGCGGCGTCACACGCAGCTAGCTCAATGAAAGAAATTCGCAGACGAGTGATATCTTATCCGATATTCTAGCGATTTTTAGAGAAAACCGTCGCGACGGTGGGAGAACGGTAAATATAATAACCCCAAATATATACTTACAAACAGCCCAACTGACTGAATGCGAACTAAATCGAGTGTCCCATTGTCGATAATGTTAAGCTAGCAAATACCACAGTCACGAATCACAACCGTTATCTTGATTCCGACACAACGAAACACCTCCGGTTGACTTTCTATAAATTACCAAGCTATCTCTCGCGGTAACTGGAGGTGTTGGAAGCGATACTACATGCTCGCTATAATTGTAAAACCCGACTCAAGATAGAAAATAAAATTTGCAGCACACTAGCTTCTATAAACCTCTTTCGCGAGGTGTAACGGTAAAAATAAAAATCCCCGATCCATTATCAGCGGTCTGACGGGCGCCGTTCATCATTATTATTGCCAAGCTAGCATTGCGCTTCTATTGCCACGTAAATAAACGGACATGTCAGTTTGGCCATAAATGGATTACAAAGTAGGCACTGAAACGCTTAAATAACTAGGAGAAAGACGTAGCTTCTATTACAACTATTGACAATGCAGACTGACTCAACTTCTATGATCGCAAAACGACGTAGAAGTAGCAAACACAATGAAAAATTGCAAAGTAGTCAAAATTTAGCCCTAAATCGAGCAAAAACCGAAAAGCAACTGAGATCGATGGAAAAATACAGTTTGGAAGATTTAAAGCTACGACTCCTGAAATTAATTACCAAGATTAAATTATCGCAAGAATAGTATCGATACTTAAGCAAGGAAATAGATGACTTTGCTGAAATGATGGAAGTATTGTTGAATACCACCTATAAAATATATGAAAGAATCGTTAATAGTAGGCTAAGTAATATCACAAAAGTGACAATATTAGAAGAACAACCAGATGATGCACTGATAACATATACATCATAAAAGAGATAACAGAGAAACACTAAAAAAACATTCCGTGCACATGGCATGCATAGACTACATAAAGTAGTAGTACAAAAGTACAAAATAGTTCGTTATAAACTATATGAAGTATTACACAAGAAAAAAATACCTACCCATTTAATAGGAGTCACAAAAGAAATCAACAACAAAACGCAAATAATATGTATAGCAGGAAATCAGTGCTATTTGCTTTTTAAAATAATAACAGTGGAATCAGAACACAGGGCTGCAGCACGTAGTTGGCACTTTATAATATTTATATAGACGATGCTATATGTAAATTAAAAAAAACAGATTAGTTGCTATACTCAACAACAGAAGATTCGTAATGGCCATGCTCTTTTGCAGATGCTTTCCGTGTAATAGCCAACAGCGAAGGCTTCCTGCGATACTCAGTATCCATACTAATCCGAAGAGGAGAAGAATGCAATAAGATAATATTAAGCACCAAAATAAAAGTGATGGCTTTCGAAGAATGCGAACATATTAGATCCAAGATCATATTAAGCAATCAAACTATAGAATAACTTCCTGGGCTCCACAATATCACTAGATGGAGAAAAGGATTTTGAAAACATAATATAAACCTTCAATTACGTCAACGCGACAATAAAACGAACATTTAAAGATAAATCCAGCACAATTTCGAGTTAAAATTCTATAAAACAGTATCACTATCAAGCATAATACATGAGAGCAAGACATGAACAATAAAAAAATAGAAGCGCTTACAAGGTGCAGAAATTAAATTCCTCAGAGCTGTGACAGGATATAGAAGAACGGACAGAAAAGAAACCACGTAAATATGGAACAAACGAAATATTTTCAGCTTGATAACAAAATAAAAGAATACAGGACAGCGTGGCTACAACACCTGGATGAAACCTTGTTCAATATTAATGTAGAGGTAAATATGCAAACTACGAAAATGTTATTTGAAATATTTTTAGTGGTTAGTTATTCAACTAATCAAGCTCGCAAAAATACTCATTGAATACGTTCAGAGGTCAAAGTTGTCAAAGTTGCGTGTTGATTTTGTAGTATTCTGTGTTACCCTTGTCTATTTAAGACAGTCCTTTTCCATGCAATGTTGCTTATTGTATTTGTGCAAATATTTTAGTTGTAATGTTATTTTAACTTCCATCTTCTAAAAGATGAATGAAGTATTGTAATCGTGAAAAAATCACCTTCCGAGATTTCTTCAAATTTTCACGTTTCGGCGTCCCTAGATGACAAAAAACAGGTTCTCTCAATTCCCTCTATCTGTCTGTTTGTCCGTCTGTCTGTTTGTCTGTCTGTCTGTCTGACTGAGTGACTGTCTGTCTGTCTGTCGGTCTGTCTGTCAGTCTGTTTGTCTGTTGACGGTATAACTCAAAAACTATTTGTTGGAGAAAGACGATATTTTGCATGCGGATTATATTACATAAAACCGAGAAAATTTCGGTAAAATACATACAGGGTAAACACCTTAAAAAAATAATTTTCTGTCTATTTTTGCTGCAAGTCAAGAACAATTACTTAAATAAAAGTTAGCAAATAGCATAATGTCTTGCTCTTGACGAAAAAATGAATATTTTATACCCTGTATATACAGGGTGATCACTTTAGAAATAAACTTTTGTTTATTTTTGCTTTAACTGAACAATAGATTAAAGTAATAATTTGCACAAAGCTCAGGATTTACCCTTGGCGTAAATGGGACTCAACATGTACAGGATAAATGTTGTAATACACAAAAAAGAACAACGGATAGGTGCGTTGTGTTAAATGTAGCTGCATCGCGCGATGGCCACGGCAGCACGCTCTGGCTTTACTTGATTTCTACCGCCGATCATTGAAATCGCATCCTTCGCAAGCGCTATAGTTCGAATCCCATCGCCGCTAATGTTTTTCTATTTGGAAGTTGATGTAATTCGCATTACCAAGTGCTGTCTTTTATTGTTTCATTACGGACGTGAAGATATTTTTACCCTTATTTTAACTTTGATTTTTAAAATTGTCCATTTGCGAGGAAAGTTCTGAGTAAAGCCCTTTAGAGATTTTTATAGTTAGCGTCTAGCTTCAAATTATTTGAAGTAACTTAGATGTTTTACTTCCTTTTTGGAATTAACTAAACTTTAAATATTTCAGGTTTAGCAACACTAATTCATCAAATATTTCAATTTGCCATCGAAATACTTTTTACTTGACTGTACGCTATAAACGACTGCAGCTCTTTCCACGTCTCTTCAACTGTAATGTTGAAAAAATACATAAAAATGACAATTATAATAAAAGTGAGGTAACAGGTTAATTCGGTCTACAACGTGTTGATGATGTCGATGATTAATTTCTTAAGGCGTATTTTTATTTCTTATACGTTTTAACCATTTACAGTGTTTTCCATGTTTTATTTAAAAGGAAATGGTTCATTTCACTTCATCTAGTTTTATTCTTAGTTTAGCACATTTCCGTAAGTCCCTGCTTGCTTTCATTATTCTGCTTTTGTCTTACATAAAATTACTACCTGCATAATCTTTATATGTCCAACTTGATCCTCATTTAGGTGTTGCTATCCCTTATGCATATACTTGTCTTTTAAGCTTTATTTGCTTTATAATTTTTAAATTCTGAACTCACATTTTAGTAACGTTTTTATAAACTTTATAGGTGTCTTAAATTCTTGCACCATTCTTAGCAAATTAGCTCTACTGAGATACCTTCTGATTATTTATTTAGTTACTGTGGGCTTGCCTTTGATAAAACAGTATAATGATTACGAACTACTTTTTCTGTGCCTTCTATTAATCTTCGTAAGTCAACGCGTCAACCACGCCAGAAGCAAAAATCTTTTACCGGTCGGAAAGAGGAAAGCGAAATTTATAGTTACTTATGTGAAAGTTTAGAAAATAAATAGGCTTCCTCGGAGATATCTTCCCCCTCGAAATGATTTCAAATGCTTCCATAGGCTTTGTAATTATGTAACAAACGACTTCCGGCATTGGACCTTCTCATTGTTGATATAGACTTTTATTAAGGACTTTATCAGGTATAACAGAAAGGAAGACTGTAACTCAGATTGTAAACCACGCCAGAGCGAAGAAGTAAAAGAGCACGGTAACTAAACGTGTCAACCAAGCCAGAGGCGAAACTCTTCTACCAATCTGAAGGAAAAAGCGAAATTAATAGTGACTTACACTGTGCCATTAATTCTGGATACTTTATAAATTTATTAAATTTTGCGTTTATTCTCTGCTCAAAGTGCTAATTCTGAAATTCTATGGGTCAGCCACATGAAATGAAAGACTTAATACTTTTCTTAATCACCATAAATATAATATAAGACATGAGTGTTAATTTAGGTTTCCAGAAAAGCATTTTTTGACCACATAAATAATAAATGAAGAATTTACTAAAAGTGTCCAGAATTAACGACACTGGTGTACGTCGAACCTTTGAAAATAGGGACTTTACTACCCTTAAAGGTTATTCTGTTATTAAAATGATCTTGTAGAGTCATTGTTGCGATATTATAATTATGAAAATGGGAGAAACTTAACAATGACACAGTCCGATCCCAAAAGTCGTTGATTAATTAATGGCAAAATCTTTTTACAATTAACGTTATTCTTCTTTCCCTTGTTTTTAAATATCGCTGTATTTATACTTCTTTAGTTTAGTCCTACCGATTTTCCCATAGTATTTATCCAATCGTTTTGTGTTTTCCAATTCATACTTGTTTCGACTTTCATTTTTTTCCAACGTATAGATTTACGGTTGGTGTATTCCGGATTGAAGTTTTCGAATGAATCGATCACGACCTACTATTAAAATGATGTGTTTTGCACATATCTTGGTTATTTATGAAAATAAGTATAGCAAACCTTTATAACTAAAAAGCTAATAATAAGCTCTTTTCAACAGTGTTTCAGCAACCTTTGACGTGTGTTTGAAATGGGAAATCTAATACGAATATCTCGACAATTATGAAAATAAATGCAAATCTAAAGCCATTTTAAAGCCTTCTTTCAAAGTTTTCCTAATAATGTAATAGTTATTTATGTATTAAGGGCGTAATCAATAGATTATAGCACGAGGGAAATTTTCCGAGAGCTATAATCGTGATTAGGCACGTGGTACATACAACGTTTTATTTCATTTTAGTCCTCAAAATGGACAGAATTCGAGAATTCAGTATTTTCGCTACAGACTACTGGGTCGTCGTTGTACTGGCGCTGTGCATTTCTGGTGTGCTATGGTTTCTATGCAGATTGTTGGTGTTGCTATACTACATTGTTGGTACTTGTTATACTGCTTAGCAACTTTATAGGCCCTAGGGCTATAAAAGCCATTTTACGCCCTCTATCGAGGGCCAATAAACAAGATTATGGCTCCAAAATGAAATAAAAGTTATTTATGGTACACATGTGTTATATTACAAATAATCCTCGAGACCGCCACGCCGAGAGGGATCTTTTCTAGAGTGAATTATTTGTAAACACACGCGTGCCATATAAAATTGTATCCAACATTTAATAAATATCTGAAAAACATAAATTCTGTGTTGATGGTCGTGAAAAGTAACAGTGACAAATCAGGAGGTAGGAGATTTATAATTAGAGTCACTTGTGATTCGTGTTATACGTTTGTCAGTACTGTACTGTCAGTCTATGTCAAATTCGAGGTTAGTAAGTTAGGTTTTGTTTGTTATTTGACACAGACTGACACAAAACTTAACCTGCAAATTTGACATACCTTGACATTGCTACCAACAATACAATAATGAGTGACTTATGGTTTTTACCTCACTAGTAGGTTATGGGCTACATTAGAGGGGTAAAATTAATCTAGTCATAGCCTTATAACTAAGAGGTGTTGGATAACAATACTTTTTTCTACTACCACTACTGTAAGTGATCAAAATTGTACAACTTACAAGTTGTGTAAGCGTGTTCTTACGCACAGCGTGCGTAAAATAGCTCGACCGCACGATTACGAATTTATGGTTGGTAGCAACAATGCTTTTTCGCTTTGGTTACTAGAGTTACGTATATTATACAGTTGTTGTTTGTACGAAGCGGTGTAGGGCTGTGAGTGTAGCCGCCTAATTTTTAAGATGGTGTGACCGAAATTATTTGACAGTCAATAAAACATTTCTTTGTCATTTAACAAAATGAGTGTGGTCGTAGAAAAAGTATAGTACACAGCTCGAATTGTAAAGCAATTACGCACTTCTGGAATTACTGCACTCACCGCTACGCGGTTCGTGCACAACTTTTCCAGTCGTGCGTAATATGCCATTTACAACTCCTGTTACGTAATATACTATTGTTATACTGCATCGAAAAGCTATCAATTTCGGCAGTATTTAGCGGTCGAAAACACCCACTTTTCGATACAAGTACTTTTACTTTTCAGCAGCAACCACAGCAACAAAAAATAACGCCGTCTCTCCATTGGTCGAATTCAAATTGCACATTGTCATTTTTTGGTATGAACCTCCTGGAGTAAAGAAACAGCGAATTTTTTGGCACTGGAAAACTAACGGGGATGGCTAGATCCGATATATTTTTTTAAATATTAGTCAACATTGAAATGCACAATTTTGTTCTAATTTAACCATGTTCGTATTCTTTGTGGTTTTCAAAATTTCAATGGTGAGCTTTAAAATCGAATAACCTTGTATAGTCGTGAATTATTTAGAATTAGATATTGTTTTCACTTGCATGATTAAGACTTGATTTATGCAAAATATCATTCTGACAATACTTCCCTAATTAAGTCGTACAATAAAGTCGATAAGGATTACCAAACATTTTAGTGAAATGGCCTCATTATTATAAAAAATTTAAATTATTATTAATAGCGATCCAATTATATATAAAAAATGTAATCTTTTAGTCGACATAACACGAACATTTTCTGAATAACCTTATTTTCATAATCTTCCACTTCTAGGAATCAGCGTTCTGCGCAATGATGTCGCAGCCCGAGCACTTCCCTTTGGCCGAGCTGAGCTTCTTCTTGTTTTTCCTTATACCCATGTGCATCATCGCCATGCAGTACACCAAAATGGCCTTCAGCATTTCCAAGCAGACAAGCCGCTTGGGAAAGGGGGTTAATGGATCTGTCCACCGGGGCAGCAGTCGGAGAAATCAGTCGCACAAGGCTGTCATCCGAATGTTGGGTAAGTTCTAATCAGCAAAGACAAAAGCCTAGTTTTTACCGAACCCTTCCTTCATCAGCGGCCGTTGTGATCGGGTTTTTCGTCTGCTGGGCCCCCTTCCATGCACAGCGCCTCCTGTTCATCTACGGCCGGGAGTTTCCCTACTACCACGAAGTGAACGCCTGGATGTTTTACATCACGGGCATCCTCTACTACTTCTCCTCGACGCTGAACCCCATCCTGTACAACGTTATGTCGAACAGATACAGGTGCGCCTTCAAGGAGATCCTGTGCGGCATCAAGTCCAAGCACAAACTACTAAGGCGAAGTTCGACGTTTCGGGAAACTCGGCGGCTGTCGCAGTCGGAAAACCTGAAGCGGACGTCCAACTCGGACATTTTGCGTCACTCGACCAGGCAGTTTGTTCGCAGCACCGCGACGACCGAAGTCATTCTGGAGGAGGATACTCTGCAGCTAGTTCAGTCGGATGAGTTCTCGACCCCCAAGACCTTGAACTCCTTCTGCTTCGATAAAAGCTCCGCAAACGGCCACAAGAACCGACTCGGCAGCGACGAGACTTGCATTTAATGGCCGCAAAGACTGAATCCCAATAATCTTTCTGTGATTAATTTTTAAGTATCTCGATGGTCTCAATTACATAAGCACGTATATGTTTTATGTGCGCCATTGTATAGCTGATACAGTATCAAGGTTTAAGTTGACTGTATTTATTTTTTAACGGAAGTTAATAAAGCATCGCACAAAATTGAAATGTTCCAACAATTTAAAGTACCAACTTATATGTGTTCCTCCCTAGCTATTTATATATCATGTTGCAAAATGAAAGTGTTTTTCGCACTAGACGTGACAGGTTATATGTGAAAAATTACTAATTTTGCAACGTGTTGCATACAAGATTTTCTGTAATTTGGAGTCATGTTAGTTTTTATAGTAAATAAATTTACTTAAATCTACAAAGCTCTTCTAAATTTTCATATTAGCGCTAGTGTCAATATGAGCTCTCATATTGCAACTAGTGTCGATATGAAGTTTCATATTAGAACTAGTGCGAATATATGCATCATTTCGATGTTGAAAACGACAACAAAATGTTATTTACTAGCAAAATGTTCGTTCTTCGTACGGACTACAAATATTTGTTTTATTCTAAATCTTAAATTAATTCTAAAGTGCCCCCCTCCCCCCTCACTCAATATGCTAAACAGTTTACCCCTTTTCACTCCTTAGGGTTGGAATTTTGAAAAATTCGTTTAGCCCGTCTTATCCTGATATGAACCCAGAGCAAAACCAATTTTAACCTCCTACCTTTTGTTTTCCCTTTTTACCACTTTAGGCCTAAAATTTGAAAAAAAAACCTTGAAACCCCTTTCTAAAGATTTGAAAAACACATGTGTATGCCGAAAAAGAATGCTCTAACTCAACAAACACATGAGATACAAGGGGTTCTATAATTCACCACGAATGGAGAGTCGCATCTTCGAGGGTTGATTAGAACAAAATTCTGAAATGTCTTTTTAGACATTTGCATTGGGTACCTATGCAATCAAACACCAAGTCGATATTTTATCGGGTCTAAGATATATTGAGGAATTAGGAGTAATTTTTTAAATATTTTAAAAACACATCTATCTACCACTGAAAGAATATTCCAGCTCTACATAGGCGATACGAAGGGTTCTTTAATTCACACCGAATCTATATTTGCACCTTTAGGGGTTTATTAGGGCAAAATCCTGAAACACCTTTCTAGGCATTTGCATTGAAAATCTCTGCAAGTAAACACAAAGTCGATATCTCATCGGGTGTAAGAGATATTGAAGAATTCGTAAAAACACATTTTAGCCTATTTCACCCCCTGAGGGGTGGAATTTCAAAAAATCCTTTTTAACTCATTTCATTGTGAAATGAAATTCACAGCGAAAAAAAAATAATAATTTTAACCCTCTATCCCTTTTCAGTTTTTCCTCCTTTTGCCCCTTCAGGGTTAAGATTTTCAAATTCCCTTGAACCTCTTTCTAAATATTTTAAATATACATCTATATGCCAAAAAAGAATGTTCTAACTCAGTAAACATAGGAGCTACGAAGGGTTCTTTAATTCACCCCGAATCCAGATTTGCATCTTTAGGGGTGATTACATTAAATTCTGTTCAAATTTAACTGGCATCATTTTTTTTTTAAGATAAATGCGAAAAGTGAACACTTTGTATGCGAGGTTGTATCGATAGCGATTGGTGCATTTGTATTCATATTTGCTAACACATAGGTGTATTTTTAATAAAATGGTATAAAAGTAAACAGAAGCAATCAATCGATTATTTAAAATAAGCAATAGGGAATAATTCACGTTATATAACTTTCCTAATATGTTGAAAGCGATGTGCTACATATCAATATATATCATTTCTCTTCAATACCTACATACAGCAATACGGGACCTACCCCTAGTTTTAACCACTCAAAAGCAAAAATATATGTAATGAATTCATAAGGGAAGGAGGGCACACTACAGTAGCAGCGCCCTAGCAGTGACGACTATTCCTTAGAAGCTGCGGAGATACAGAAGGGGGAAATTATATACCTTCAATTAAATTATTATGTTCGTATTCGCGAAGCGCAGGAATTTTTTTTATAGGGCGAGAAATGAAAAACATTAGTTTAAGATCATTTTCTATCTATCAGTGAAAGAATGTTCCAGCTCTACATAGGAGATACGAAGGGTTCTTTAATTCACACCGAATCCATATTTTCACCTCTAGGGGTTGATTAGAGCAAAATCCTGAAATACCTTTCTAGGCATTTGCATTGAAAATCTCTGCAAGTAAACACCAAATCGATATCTCATCGAGTGTAAGAGATATTGAAGAATTCGTAAAAACACATTTTAATCTATTTCACCCCCTGAAGAGTGGAATTTCAAAAAATTCCTTTTAACCCATTTTGTTGTGAAATGGAACTCACAGCGAAAAAAATTAATAATTTTAACCCTCTACCCCTTTTCAGTATTTCCTCTTTTTACCTCTTCAGGGTTAAGATTTTCAAATTCCCTTAAACCAGTTTCTAAATAATTTAAAAATACATCTATATGCCAAAAAAAAAATGGTCTAACTCACTCAACATAGGAGCTACGAATGGTTCTTTAATTCACCCCGAATTCAGATTTGCACCTTTAAGGGTGATTAGGGCAAAATGCTGAAATACGTTTCTAGGTATTTGCATTCACAATCTCAATTAAACACCAAGTCGCTTTCTCATCGGGTCTAAGAGATATCGAGGAACTTGTGAAAACACATTTTACTTCTTTTTACCCACGTAATAGTGAAATTTTAAAACATCCCTTTTAACCCATTTTATTGAGAAATGGAACTCACAGCGGAAAAAAATAATAATTTTAACCCCCTACTTCTTTTCAGTTTTTTCTCCTTTTACCCCTTTAGGGTTAAAATTTTCAAATTCCTTTAAACGCTTTCCTAAATATTTTAAAAATACATCCATATGCCAAAAACGAATGTTCTAACTCAATAAACATAGGAGATACGAAGGGTTCTTTAATTCACCCCGAATCCAGATTTGCACCTTTAGGGGTTGATTAGGGCAAAATCCTAAAGTACATTTGTAGGTATTTGCATTGACAATCTTTTCAAGTAAACACCAATCGATATCTTATCGGGTGTAAGAGATATTGAGGAATTCATGAAAACTCATTTTACCCCTTTTCACCCTCTTAGAGGTCGAATTTCAAAAAATCCATTCTAGCACTACCTTACGTAACAAATTGAACCTTCCACTCAAATTTCAAGTTTATAGTGGTTTCGGCTCTGCGTTGATTAGTCAGGGTTGTGACTTTATATATAGAGGGTGTCTCAGAAAAAAAATCACTTTTAAAAACGCCATAACTTTTTCATTATTAACTTTTTTAATAGTTAATTATAACAATTGAAAAAATCATCTTGGCAAATTAAGTACGAAAAATGACATCGGTTAGATGTTGCCCCTGACGGCGGGCGTATGCACTCTTCCAAACACACCCTTTCGTTTGCCATTATGCGTTGACAAAGTTCCACCGTCATTGATTTCTTCTCGCATATGGTCCTTAAGGTGTTGTAAATTTCCATGTGGATTATTATACAGTATACGGTATACACCCTGCTCTTGAGATTACTCCATTAAAAAAATCCAGCGGAGTCAAGTCAGGACTTCTTGGAGAATAGTTAAGGTTTCTTCTTTTAGAAATTAATCTTTCTGGAAAAAGTTATCGTACGTTTTTTACTTCCTTTTACAATAAAGGAAGTATTGGATTCACTCCAAAAATTCGAAATTGAGTTTTCAACAGATCTTCACGTTTTAGAGTCCCCTCATCCCAAAAAACATATTTTTTTTCATTGGTCTGTCTGTGTGTGTGTCTGTCTGGGTCTCTGTCTGTCTGTGTGTCTGTCTGTGAACAGAATATCTCAAAAACGGAAAGAGGTATGGCGTTGAAACTTCATATATAAGTTTTGTGTACTATATAAATGCGACACCAAGCTTTTGAAGAAAATCGCATAACCGGAAGTACGTGTTTACTCTTGTGATTTTTCAGTTTTTTTCGATTTTTTCAAAAACGAAATGATTTTTTTTAAACTTTACATTTTTATTACATTTTTAATGTGTATTGATGTGCGATAGGTGATTTTCCAGTTGAATACTTCTAAAATGGGTTTCTTTTGTTTTTTTACTATTTTTTTTATAACTCCTATTTTAAATAGAACACCCGGTATATTATTACATTTTTGAATTGAGCTTAAAACTCTAGAGAAAATTTGTCTCTTGAACTAACACTCTATTTTGTACCGTTTTTGTAAAATTTGTAATTTTTGAAAATGTTTGACAAATGCTTAAAAATTTAAAATAAAATTTTTGGCTAATTATAAGATCACTGTAAAAGGAAGTTGTGTGCGTGTATCACACCAAATTTTTTAAGTAATATCTGCCGTATGACTAGTGGCACCATCCTGCAGGAACAACTCTTCGTCATTGAATCTTACGAGTCCATGAAGTTGGAGAGCAAGAAAATAATGGAAAACGCAAGGGTATGTTTGGAAGAGTGCATAAGCCATCAGGGGCAACATCTAACCGATGTTACGAGGGTATTTCAGTTTGTCTTTAGAAAATCCAAGATATCGTGCTCATAGCATCAAATATCTTTTATTCACAATCACATTGTAATGTGTCAATTTCATGACATGACAACAGCTGGAAACTAGATGATTACTTGAAACTCGCCAGGAAATTATTACATACCCTGAAAAATATTACATACCTGAAGAGTGGGGTGTTTCCATGGTAACAAAACATTGAGTGGGTTGTTTTCATGGTAACAAAAATATTAGCTACATCAAGATATCTATTATTCAGAATTCAATTGCAGTTATTTTTAAAATTAGATGATTGCAAATAAAATAGTATACATACCACGGTGGAAAGATTCATCCCTGTCTCGAGATAAAGTTAACCTCGACGCTACGCGTCTCGGTAAACTACCTAATCTCTCGACAGTAATGAAACACTTCCCACTTCGGTATGTAATATACTATTGTTTTTAGTAAATGGCATTATTCACTTGACAACTGTCAAAGTTTCAGCCACATCCATCACGTAGTTCCGTTTTTATTGTCGATTGAAGCAAGAAACTTTTGTTGATTTGAAAAAATGGAAAAAAGTGAGTTTCGAGAGGTAATTAAACACTTATATTTAAAAGGCTTAACACCAAAAGAGATGAAAGCTGAGTTGGATAAAGTTCATGGCACATCTGCTCCTGTGGTTGCAACTATATACAATTGGGTAAATGAGTTTAAACGTGGCCGTACATCCACAAGAGATGCACCTCGTTCAGGACGTCCAGTTGAAGTGACAACGCCCGAAATGATTGACAAAATCCACGACATGATTTTGAGTAATCGAAGAATCAAAGTGCGCGAAATAGTTGAAGCTATGAGCATATCGCAAGGTACAGTGTTTTCAATTTTGCACGAAAAATTGGGTGTGAAAAAAATTTCGGCAAGATGGGTGCCGCGTTTGCTGTCGGTGGAGAATAAACGTACTCGTGTAGTCGACTCAGAGACTATTTTGGCGCTCTTTCGTCGCAATCCTGAGGAGTTTCTGCGTCGATATATAACTATGGACGAAACGTGGATACACCACTACACTCCCGGGACAAAGGAACAGTCAAAACAATGGGTTTTTGAAGGGGAACGGGCTCCAAAGAAGGCGAAAACGGTGAAATCGGCTGGTAAGGTGATGGCCACAGTTTTTTGGGATGCACGAGGAATCATCTACATCGATTACTTGGAAAAAGGAAAAACGATAACTGGAGAGTTTTATGCGTCGTTACTGGACCGGTTGAGCGAAGCATTTAAGAAAAAAGTCCCCATTTGCAAAAGAAAAAGATCCTTTTCCATCAACACAATGCACGGGTGCACACCTGTGCAGTTGCGATTGCCAAAATCATGGAATTAAAGTTCGAGTTACTACAGCATCCACCGTATTCCCCGGATTTGGCCCCAAGTGACTTTTTTTAATTTGAAAACTTAAAAAAATGGCTTGGCGGAAGGCGGTTTACGTCGAACGAAGAGGTCATCGCCCAAAGAGATGCCTATTTTGAGGACCTTCCGAAATCTTACTTTTTAGATGGTTTAAAAAAGTTGGAGAAACGTTTGGAAAAGTGTATAGAGCTAAAAGCCGATTACGTTGAAAAGTAAATAAAGATCCACCTCAAATAATTTGTTTTTCTCTCTTTTTCTAAGGATTTATTGAACTACCCTCGTATTTTTCCTACTTAATTTGCCAAAATTCTTTTTCAGTTGTTATAATTATCTACGTAAATAAGTTAAAAAAAAGTTATGGCGTTTTTAAAAGTGAATTTCTTTCTGAGACACCCTTTATTTAGATTAGTGATGGGCTTATTCGAATGAAAAATAACCGGTTATCCGGTTATTGAAATATCATATGTAACTCGGCTTTCGTTCCAAGTATTCGAATGAAAAATAACTTCATGCTGATACGTACTACGCTTTGAATATAAAACCTCTATTCAAAGGTACTACGTGCCATATCTCAGCGACCTACGCAGTGCTCAAAATTTTGTAAATATAAATACGTCATAACTCATAAACAAATCAGGTTGTACTGAAAACACCATTTGGTTATCGCGTACCTACCTCCTATCATAAAAAATTTCAAATTATCAAATTCTGGGAACCTGAAACCTGAACGCCTAAAAACTGCAAACGCATTAAGCTATAAAACCATTTTTTATTTGCTTACATCTCCAAAGGTTCAAAACAAGAGGCGGCGCCTTTAACCCGCCCGATCGATAAAGATAAACGTTTTACCACTGTTTTTATTGCGATTAGCAAGCAGTCCCGCATATTTCTTTCTTTCTACACTTCTTAATAAATACCTCTTAATTTCCAATACATACAACATAATGTACGGTCGGCGCCTTAGAAATCGGGCACTACACACTATTATGATATATTCTGCATGTATTTTTTAAGTGTATAAACTGGGTTTTTACAGTTATTATGGTTTTAATTGTTACATCAGATTGTTTATTGTTTGTCAATTATGAAATGCCATCTCACATTAATGAAGTAACCGGAGCAAGAATACTCCAAAGACTAGAAGAACATATTACGTGGCCCGATTTCTAAGGCGCCGACCGTACATATTATGTTTTGGTTCCTCTGCTATCTGCAAGTTACGATGTCGATGCAGATGACGGTGAACCGATGTCAATGCAGATGACGGTGAACCGATGTCGATGCAGATGACGGTGAACCGCCAACCGGCAAACCGGCTAACTTAATCGAAACGAATCGAGAGCCAAAATGTATTCGAATGATTATTCAAATAATCATTCTGTTATTAATATCATTCGAATGCAAATAATTCGGTTATGAAAATTGTCCGGTTATGCCCATCACTAATTTAGATTATACAAATTTTTAAAGATAAATTACAATAGTGTCGTCAATTACTACATTACGTATGTTTTTTTGTTTTATTAACAAGAAATTAACATCCAATGAAATTTAGATAGCATACAGGGTGTCCCTAAAAAATGTAACTACAGACTATTTGGCCCAAAATAAGATAATTTAACACAGCTTACCTATTTTCAAATACGTTTTTTGAAGCCACTATTCTGCTTTAAAGGTCTTTCAAAATCTTTGCTTATATTTAAAAATAGAACACTTGCATCGATTTGGATAATTTTCGGTATGACACTCCATACGGGTATAAGTAATCTTTTGAGAAGTTATTGATTGTATTTTAACTAAAGTACGTTTTTTTCCTATAAAAATTTTCAAGGTCAAGATAAAATTGACAAAACTGCTTTTTAAAAATTATTAGAAAATTTATTTTTGTCAGGTTTTTCTGTAAACGACTTGTGTCATTTCGACATTTAAAATTAAATTGTCAGCTTTTATTTTTTGAAAATGAATACGCGTAAAAACTGTAGGTTTCAACAGTTTTTCGCAAATATCTCGTTAACTATGAGGTTTATTGCAAACTTTACCTTATACAAAATTAATCTACAATTAATTTACAATAAAAATGGTCTTATGCATTTTTGCGCTCCAGTAAAATATTACGGAGATATGGAGGGGGTAAAAATTTAACTTTTTTTGTTTGGCAAAAAAAGCATGAACGCCTATGGACTCGTAATATTCGCTCCAAGTGTATTATATAAAGGATTCAGGGAAGTGGGGAGGCCAAATGGTTATGGTAAAAAACCGAGCACAAAATACGAACGACATTTGAGCGTATCATCCACTACTACACATGTTGAAGTGAAAGTGAAAGATGCAATTAACGTCACTCTTGGACAAGCAGAATGTCTAACTAATAGTAAGAACAAGATGCAACTGATTGCTCTCATCACAGTACACTTACAGCAAGCTGACTTCAAAGTGACTCAGACAGAAGGTGATGCTGGCACCAAAATCGTTTTTAATGCAATTGACGAATCAAAAAAGGAAAAAGGGGCTATCGTGATTGGCAATGACACCGATTTATTAGTCTTGTTGGTTGTTCATGCTCCAGCCAACAAACAGTTTAACTAGTATTGTTGAATAATCTTTCCAAATACCACTCAAGGCAAAAAATTTTAAAAGAATTTTTACCTCTTGTGGTATTACCCTTGATCAACGCTCAATTAAATCATATTTGGAAATCCATTAAGAACAACATTTGTAGCGATATACAGTTCGCCATCAATCACCATCTTCATCTAAGGCCACCCAAACCTCCACGAGCCGATTTCCCGGCAGAATTAGTCTTTCTTCCCTATATTCACCAAGTCACCGATTGCGTGGGGAAGTTCCTTCGGAAACAAAACATCAAGACAAACCACCGCGTAAGATATCACAGGTTTCTTCCCTCGCCCAAAGATAAATTAAACACCATGTCATCTAAAGAGTGCCTTGCTCCTGTAATGCTGTTGTAATGGTTCAAAAGCCGCGTAGTCGTCAACTCGTCTATTGGCCCATTTTTGACCTTTGATCACCCACCAATCGTTGTTTCCCGCATTTTCTGTTGTGGGATTTGAGTTATTGGACAGTTTCTTAAACAAGCGCTGGCTTTAAAGCCTCCTTTTCTGCTGTATTCACCTGGTGGTGTCAGCTGTCGTAAACGTACCTACCTTGGCCGTCCAATTCAGTTGCCCCCTGCTATGTAAGTTTTGGTTGCACACCCGATTGTGAGGGGCTTTTGGCACTGATTTACCTAGGGAATAATTTATCACTCGTCGTTGGCCAATTTTTGGACTAATGAGGTCGTTTGACGCGACACGTGTTCGCCCGTCGTAAGTTGCGGACAACTCCGGCATAGTAAAATGCCAGTACTTATAGCTATCGCTTGTTGTACAGTTTGGCTGCTCCCTGTTCTTTTTGGTTTTGGTGCTCAGCGTCAAAAGGTTTATGAATGGAGTCTATGGTACCTGGCGCTGCTCTGAAGTTTTGAGCTAGGTAACGAACTCTCACGGAAGCCGATCATTCAGATCTGCTAACGTTTTACCTTGCTAAACTTTACATTTCTAGTTGCGTTGCACAGGAATGAAACTGAGACCTATGAATAAGCAACAAAGTTTGTGGGTCCCACCCCGTAGGGTCAAAGCGACGAGGTTTACAACCTGTAACACGTAGGTGCAGACAAGAATATCGATTTTTGACGTCAAAGAATCTTGCTCTTCCCAATGCCGTATCTTTTTGCTTGTTGAGGTTAAGTGTGTCGTTTTGTTAGTTAACAGTAGGTATTACCTATGTTTTGTTTAAATACTTCTTAATTGTAATGTCTATCACTTTGATTCAGCTCCTGAATTTATATTCTTAGTTTGTTTACAGCGACATAGCCAAATAAATATTTATAGTTAATTTTGAACTATTGCGTCATCTACCCATCCTCCATATAATAAAAGAAAACGATCCAGATGTGTGTGTCCGTCACGAAAATTGCAGACGCGATGTCCCTGATTGAGTAAATGTGGGTTACGGTAGCGGCGGCATATTCGTCATCAATTTTCGGTTCGATTGTTGTACGCTATGACCGTAAACAAATCGCAAGGTCAAACATTTAACAAAATGGGTATTTACTTGAAAGACTATATATTTATGCACGGACAGCTCTATGTAGCATTCTCAAGAGTGACGTCAATGACGGGTATTTCCCTATTCGTTCGTCCACAAAACAACCCTCTGCTTCCTGTAACAGAACGGAATGGCCCAACGTAATAAGCCTAAAAATGGTGGCAAATTGAATACGATAGACCGCGCAATAGCGAGCGCAGCCCCGTTTATTTAGATAAAATAGTTGAATTGTTCAGTTTTGGATATCCTTTGCATGGAGTTAATGGTCAGCACGAATAAGAAGTCTACCTGCTTTCCTAGCTGCAACAAATTGCTACTGTACAGATCAGTGTAAGCAATTTCGTAAATTTCTGTGCCGCGTTGTTTAGCTTCCGAAGCATTAGAAGTAATCGTTCGGTATTCCTTCAAATGTGGTAGAAGCTAATACAGTTTTATGTTCATGTTATGATCAGCATTTGACATCTTCAAATGTATGTACATGTTTTGACGTATCAGCTAATTTGTTTTCTTTATAAAATAATGAAATAACGAAACAACAGTAGTAATTTTCATTAGTAATATAACGAAGGCGAGACATACTTACCCATAATTTTGCACACGCCAAGGGTTGAGTGCTGGTTGCAATGAAAACTGTTCCGAGGGCAGTTTTCTAAGAGCAACCAGCACGATGACTCTTGACACTGCCAAATTATATGTAAGTGTGTTGCGCGCGTTTTTATTTTAAAAATGATATCAGTCATGTCACAGTTGAGTCTAATAATCAACGTTAGATTATTTATCAAAAATATTCAGGATTATCTATATGCATTTCTTTCTGTTACCGATTTTCAACCTACTTTGGAGAATAACTTCAAGTACTTCTACAAATCATCAATAGGTTTTAGAGAAACTACCCTGACAATGCACACATCTGCGACAATTTGATATTAAGTAAATGCACTACTTCCTTAATCTTCAAATTTGTCAAGGAGAACCATAAGCCGAATACCCCAATTACCCAAGAACATCGGAAGAAAATGGCTGCTAAGTAGGTTGTAATTGAATCATTATGTTTATAAATAATACGTATATTTTATTTATTTCGATGTTGTTTTTGATGAGCATTTATTTTTTGTTCCAAAATGTAATACCTCTCGTATTGTATATTATTTCTGCTGAATGTATTTACTACATTAATAAAAAAAATTTAATAGTGCTGTCCTTAAATAATTGTCTTATTTAGATTAAAAGTTGTACTGTTGTAATTTGTATTTAAGAAATAATTTGTAAATTTTAATTGCTAATGCCTAATTAACCATTAACAATTAAAGTTTATGAATTATTTTTTAAATCAAATTTTCCCAAAATATTTTTTAAATTAATGAGATTGGAGGGTTGCCTATACGCGCTATTTAAATTTCGCTTTCGCGCCATTTTTTTAAAACTCCCGCTTATTGTGTAATTGGCCCATCCCGTCACCAGGGTGCAGCTCTGTGAAAAAAATGGTGGCGTGTTGCCAACGTTTACCATGGGGGATTCGCTTCTATTAGGTATTGTTTTGTGTTGCGTTGTGACTTTCCTTCAGGCGATCTAATGAGTGTTTTTGGCTTCAACATAATTATATTCACCTAACAGCAGTGGTGTAATTCGGGGTGGCAATTGCCACCCCAAAATTTTCTACCCCAGAATTTTACCACCTCAACCATTTAAGTCAAGTTTTTAGTGGACGCAAAGTAGACGTGGCCAGTGTAGAATATGTGTGTAAATATTACACTTTGGACAATGAATTGTCTAAACTGAGGTGTTTTTACAAAATGGAAGAATCGAAAAAAAATATCCAAGAAAGAGTTGCCGTTTTTGTAGAGATATCTTTGAAAAGTGTGTTCACTCTTCTTTTTGAACTTTCCCGTTTGTTTTTTACAAATCCAGTAAACTCAGCAACCTGTGGGAAGGGGGGCTTTTTTGTGCTTGCGGCGATTAAAAACGGGAACACTATCGGCCAGGAGAGGTTCTTTTCGTTGTCTCTTTTGGCTATCGAAAGGAGTAAAAAACCTATTATTGCATTGTGTAAAAGTAAAACAGAGCTTGGTTTTGAATTTTTGATATTGTTGTTTGTTTGACTTTCACTTTTACGAAAAAAACAGACTTAGCACCCAATCAATTTAAGTATTTGAGATAGGCCTACTTTTAGTTCTGTATGAATGATATTTACTTTAAATAGAGAATGTTAGCAATTATCTTGTGGTAGAAAAATGCTTTGAAAACGAAAAGGCTTTAAAAGCTACTATGTATTTTAACCCTATTTTTTTAATTTCACCTAGACCCGCTGGTATTTCTTGCCACTCCAATTTAAAAACTGAAATTACGCCACTGCCTAACAGTGTGCCTAGCCGTTTCATTCCACCAAATTCCCTAGCGTTAGACTGCTACAATTTAGGTATGATTATGTAATTACTGTGATTTATTTATGTGTGTACCTGTAGGAACCCCGCACACTATGCATATATGATTATAGTTTGCATTTTTATAATAGTATTTGTACTTGTGAGGACATTTTTAGTTTTGTACGAACGTACGGCTAAGTAGGGTTATTTCCTAAATTACGACCCCACTTGTATATGGGTTTTTTTAATTATTCCGCCTGAATTTGAGCATATCAAATTTTGTGCAGGCATGGCCTTTCTAACGCTCACAGCTGTGTTATTAGCCAATGCTTATAAAGGCACTCATTTTGTGTAGCTCGGTTCCAATCTGTTGGTGCGCTAAGTTTATTCGCTTGTTGGAAATATCGACCCATCTCCTGCACGTTCCCTCGCGTGAATTTAAGAGACTGCTGCCATGTGCTCGAGAGATTGAGCTTCAGCTTTTGCTCCCACCATTTTATCGATCGCGCTATCTGCGCGCATTTTTCTGGGAGATTCGATCCGGGCGTCTGAAGCAACAATTGGTTTTTGAGGTAGTCGTGCGCCACGCGCCCTTCGGGGTAGCGTAGGCTTGCGTGGGCAAGATTTTGCAGCACCTTTGTTGAACTGCATGTCGATTACGGGCGGTGACCGAACGGTTGTAGTTGTTGCTTAATGTAAGCCGTTGAGTTTCCGTTTGTCGTGGGTGAGACAACCCCTTTTATATTACATCGTTGAACGGACTCTCTGTTGTGGATTCTCAGTGTCGGCTTATCACGTACCGCTGGACCCCGCTTACCGTTCTGCCATTTTTTAGCGTGCGGTCCGCGACCTTCCTTAATGGGATAATCCCCTAGTTTCGCCCTGCCGCAGCTCGTTGAGTTGGTGCAGTCATCCCCCTATTTGGTGTATTCTGCAGTGTGTGGGAACAGCGACCGAGTGCAGTAGCATAGGGCATCAATTTGCCCCACATCCAAGCTCTTTAAAGGTAACGTACGTTGTATTAAATTTTACAGTGGGAATTGAACGTATACATTGTGTTTCGCATCGGGCAGTTGGCGTAACGTCGGGGTCAATTAACTTTTATTGTGTGCCTTTTTGCATTTGTCAAACCATTATAGTTGTTTACTTATCATTACCATTCATTTACCGTCAGTTTACATGATTGTTGTTAAGCTTTATGCAGTATCCTTTGTCATGTGTCACAACCGCTACTTAATGTAGTTGAATATCGCCTAGTATTACCGCTATTTGAGTATGGTTTGATGTTCATATCGTTTTTCAGTATTTGTAATGGTTAATGTCAAGTGTACCGAATAATTTCTATAGATTAAGACGTTACGCAATTTACCTAACTGCCGTATAGTGTTTTAGTATAGTGTTTTATGTGCATTTACATATATGTTCAAATAGTTTGCTATAACATTTCATGTTTATTTAACTGTAGTTTTCTTTGTTACTGCGCATGCGTTGTGCGTATTGTATTTTACAGTGTAAGAAGAATTTGGCCAGCTGATCAAGTGGATTTTCGAGAGGTAGGTCCAATGATGCTGAACCAGCTCGCTGACCAAAATACTGCCAAGTTTAAAGTCGAAAGGTAAACTCATTATGCTTCCACGTTTTCTCAGCGGGTTCATTTATGTATTTTTCTAGTGTAGGAAATGTGGTGGCGCTTTATCATTTTAGATCTATTTACCGTTTATTAGGCCGTTGCCCTGTGTGACCTCGTGTTCGACCACTCCTCGCTCCACTGAAGTCTAGTCGGCAACGCTTTTGTAATGAGCTGGGCAACGGTCCTATGAGTTACATTTCCGATTTTGTGAGTTATTGTATGCGGTAGTCGTCTAGCTTTATTTTGGCTTTTCGTAAATACCGTGTCGGTCTGTTACAAACTGGCCCTTTGTCGCAATTGTCGATTTAACCCGTTACATACTTTGAATTACTTGATGCTACTTATTATGTTTTATTGTTTACTGCACCCTGCTCATCTGGCCTATGTAATTGCTATTTCAGGTGAGCATGTGATTGGCTGACGTATTGAGTTTATGAGTTCGTCGTTTGCAAAGACTGATTGGAGTCCTAATTAAGTAATCTCATTTATTAGTAGAATCCAGCTGTCTCCGCTGCATGTTAGCTGGCCTTCAAATCTGCTCAGGTAGTCTCGAAATTAATTAGTTTCAATTTGAAAGTGAAGAAGCTGGGTAGCGCAGTTGGGTAGCGCTAGGCTTGCTAGTAAGCAAGTCCTCGGTTCGAATCCCGCGGGGGCCGGAATTTTTCCGCAGCCGTGGCGATTGGAATCGGGCTCGGTAAGACCATTCACAGTTGTGCACCAAATTAACTGTGCTCTACTCAGATCCATAGACCTAAGAGATAGAGTAAGTAACAAGGTCAACACATCAACATGACACACACTACACACAATGGTTGCTGTGCAAGCACAAAAGGCGCGCTCCAACTTTGTATCCCGAATCCGGGGCAAGTTGAGCATTGTACCGCCAGGTGTAAGCACATAAACCACCAGTCTCTACACCGAAAGGTAAAACGAGGTTAACAATAATACAAAAATACAATTTGAAAGTAAGAATTAAAGCATTGATAACAATTGGTAAAACATAACGGTCAGTAAAAACTCGTATCTTCGAACACCCCTTATGATCTCGTTTCATCATCAGCCACCATCACACACCAATGCTATACGGGCCATAAGAACCTTTTTGATGAGACTTCTATTATCTGCAAATCTCCATTCTTCTTAAGCAGACAGATTCGGAAAGCGATTGAGATCTACAAACACTCCAATAATTTCAATCGCTACGAAGGTTTTTCCCTTGCCTCTATGTGGAAATCGCTACTTTATAAACTCTTCCCACCATCTTCTTCACTCAACTGAGACGACATTTGCCTATAAATGTCTCATTCCTTCTTCCGATCGTTAGAAGAGTTTGAGCTCTGGCGTGGGATACATGCTGAGTTACCGTGATTCTTCGCTTACCTCCTGATCAAACCCTTATGAAAGTGGGAAAAATGTTGAGTTCTTCAATCTCAATAATGACGCGGTCCAATCCCGAAAGTCTTTCATTACATAATGGCAATGGCCGTGGAAGCATCTAAATTCAAGATATGCAGTTTGAAATGGGACTGAGCGGAACACGGACAACTGAATGACTACAATTATCGTAGCCTAGAGGTCTAGAACTTTGAATCCCTCTCGAGGATGACCAATGAAGCAGTAGATAAAAGATATGACAAACATAACAGAAAAGAACTGACAGTCCTTGGCACAAAATCATAGTCAATTGATGCATTTGGGAGAAGGCTTTATCCAGCAGTGGGATCACAAAATAGTATTTTTCGTTGACCGCTTGTTAATTACAATATTAATGAATTATTTTTCCTAAAAAAGTATGGATTAATAGACGTCATTAATACACTGTTTTTGGTTAATACACTCTTTTTCATTAATTAGCTGATTTTTAAAAAAGGATGGATTAATAGATCTATTAATACACTGTTTTTTATTAATACACTCTTTTTCATTAATTAACTGTTTTTGTGATTTTGAAGTTTTGATGATATTTTGCATGGAGGTTAGTTGTGTTAATCAAATATTTCGCCACAAAAAAAGATTTTGCGGTCAACGAAAAATTTTTGTAATCAACTCGTTTGTTAATGGGCGATTAATAATCTCAACTATTAAAGGCACTCACTCGCTATCGCTCGTTCGTGCTTTAAACAGTTTCGATTATTAATCGCCTTCATTAACACACTTGTTGGTTAAATAACTATTATCGTATCGTTAAACAAGCATATTAGCAAAAATGTTTCTAAAATGTTTTTCTTCTATTTTAACATGGAATCTTCAGTTCTCATTTATCTGTAAAACTAAAACACTTCCTGCATGTTTGTTTTGGAGCTAAAAAATAAAACGTATGCGTCATGGTAATAGTTTCTCTGATAACAACTATCTAACCTCCTGCAAAACATTGTATACTAATTGACTCGCTAGAGATAGCGTAGCCTGACGTTTTAAATAATTACTTTCATACTTACAATTCAAACCCATTATTAGATCTATTTACGAAAACAGCCTAATATCACAATGAGGCTGCTTTCTTTGTTGATATTATTGCAATGCCTCTTCAAAGCTCAAACCCGAAGTTACCCAGAAATAGCCTTAAAGATTTTGGATCAATATACAGAAGAAATATTCGATGCTGCTGGCAATAACAGCAAATGCGTAGAACAACTGAAAATATTTCTAGCTGATTTGAAATCTTTCGACCTGTGGACACTAAAGAGTAAGAGTATTTAGAAACTTTAGAACTGTTTTCAACCTTTTTAGATCCCTAAACTACTTTCATGCCCATGTTATAGTGTTGGACTCGTGGGGTAAAATTGAAGCAGGAATGTTGGCTGGAAATTTAATATTACTAGGAAATTACGACGAGTGCCTGAACATAGATGTATATAGTAACGGCAGTCGAATTCTAGGCCAATATTGCAGTGCCACTGTTCGTCCTACTTCTACAGCTTTGGAATGTGCTCAGAAAAAAATTGTAAGCATTCAATTTTTACTACTTGCAATGCAAATTAATGAAAAAGCAGTAATGCAATAGCTATTGACGTTATAAGGACGGAAAATGACTTATTAAAATACGAGTTTAGATGTTTACTTACAGACGAGGCGAGGAACGACCCGAGTCGGGAAATTCTAAGCGAGTAGTTTAATAATATTTTACGGCCGTGTATCGTACAAAGTTTTATTTCATACTGTTGTTTTACTCGTATACAACATGTTCATTAAAAAAGTCCATAAGGGCGACTGTGGAAATTCAAACGTATGAATAATATGTTGGTGGCACTGTAAGTCTATGTCAAATTCGAGGTTAGCAGGTTAGGTTTTGCGTCAGTCTGTGTCAAAACTGATGCAAAACCTAACCTGCTAATCTCGAATTTGACATAGAATTACAATGCCACCAACATATTATTTAGCAGTTGTCTAGCAACACTTTCCGGCCTTGTGAAGTAATGTTCCACTTTCCGGACTCAAATTAATGACGTGAAGTCGTATTTTCCGGACAGTATGAAATAAATGAATCATTCCTTCAATATTACTTTGTGAATCAGGAAATTAGTAACAAAAATACTATTTTGAGTCAACATTTAAAAATGTGTTTAAAACTATATAAACGGCTTTGGCTTTTTGATTTATGTAACATAGTATGACACGCGGTTGATAACTGAAATATGGGCTGTTAGACGTATTCCTGTCGTACTTCTGTGCAACTTAGAAAATTAAAAATTAATTACTTTCACATTAAAAGAAATTTTATTCCAGTTTCCCATAAAGCTGCGCTGTGAAAGCAACATGCAAGTTATGTTGCTATTTTGTAACTTTCTCTTGAAGGTAATTAACTATAAGTCCACAGAGATAGCTTCAATGAAACAGAAGCTAAGTTTTTCTCTGGAAGCGTAGCTCTTTCTGCCTAAAAGTCAATTCGGTAGAGACGTAGACAGTTTTCATTAATGATTTATCAGGCGCCACTGAATCGGAAATTCCCCCCAAAGAGGTAGCTGGCGTCTCCCACCTCAGAAGAAGACGACCAAGGCGACGAGGTAAACTTAAAGTCTTGATGGCTACATGGACCCACCTTGCCTCCACCTGCTGGCCCTTAATTCGCTCATAAATTCAACTGCATACGGCTGCACAAAGTAGGGTAAACATAATAATACAATGGCCACGTCACATATTGAATATACAACAATACAGATAAAATATTCAGCTGACAGCTGAAGATTACCCGTTATCAATTTATTACAACTTCCCTTATGAAGAGAAATTTAAGCAGCTGCAGCTCCCAAAGGTTTAGCTAGTGCGGTAGAAGGGCTATCACCAGTCTTAAGGGCGAAGAAATTCTACGAGAAGGTCTCCTGAAAGGCAAAAATTTGGATTTGACATGAACACGAGGAAGGTATCTTCGACGGCAAATGCTGAAACCTGGCGATAAAAATTGATACACGAAGATTTTTCAAATTTTAAGCGAATGTGAGAATTGTTGGAATCCCACGGGACTTAATTAGCTACAACGTAACACTTCAAAACTATAATCGGCTTGGAAATTGTAACCACTGTGTCATAGCGTAAAACTTTGTAATCGAGATTGGCCCACTAACACGCGTTTTACCACGTCATAGGAATGCGCGCGAAATTCTACGTTGGCGAAAATAACATGACATTCATATGCCTTGTGGATAGATCCAGTCTGAATCCACTTTGAGTTTGTGGTAGAACTTCTAGGTATATGGGAAAACATTGTGTTGGCCATTGCTGTGCTAACTACTTTACCTGCAACTGCTAGCAGATATATTCCTTTATACGTAATTTCCCGCGATCGAAGAAATCTTATTTTTTCTTCAAAATATTCAATGCTAGTTACCTACCCCGGCTGTGACTAAAGACGGCTTATAGAACCACACTTTGAGTGGTTAATAACAGATTTTGAGACTACATTAAGAAAAAGAACAAGAATGTTTATTATGAGGGCTTTAGGTAAAATGACTTAATTGCTCTATTCCCAATTTCTCTTAGAATACATTTAACGGTACCTCGTTGGCAGTCAGTACTAATTCTGGTGAAAGGTCATTTTCTAAGTTTAAGTTGTTGGCTTCCGAATTTATCCAAATTTCAACACAGTTAGTTTAGGCAGTTTTAGCTCAGCCTATTGCTGATAATAGGTACACTTTTCGTATTTCATCTTGATACCATTAAGCGGCCCTCGCACCAGCGTAACATAATTGCTGCTTGATTGCCATGGGTTGATTCTGAAGTACATCCTGCGTTGTATTGGTTGGAAGTTTTGGGTCTTTCAGATCCTTCAAGAAACAGAATTTCGTTTCCGTGTTCACCTTAACTCTGCCTTGTTCAAGTGACGCTTTTGGAAAATCTCCAGCCGTCTCATTGACTGTGGGCTTCGACTGCTAATAAAATTTCCTTTTGTTGTGTCTTCGTGAATGGAATGACTAGTACATAATCAATTCTTTTCTTTGAGTGAATTTAAAGGCTTGTAAAATTTTAATAAGAGATTTTTCTAAACGGTCTTCATTGCATTGCAATTTCATAAGCTAATTCAATGCTGCCTTGCACCGCCTCGCATTACACGCCTTTCTCTAACGTGGAATTCCATTTGATTTCCTATGCTAGGCCCACTGCTTCGCAATTGCAGTCGTCGAGTGACGTTGCCATTACACCTCGAGAACGCTGTCCCATACAAAGAAAGGAGCTGCGCTGGAAGCAATAGGTGTCTAAGGTAGCATTCGATCTTACTGTGCGACCGCAATAATTTTTGTTTTTATTTAAAATTGGTAGTGTACTCTTTGAGCGCAAATACTGTTACCGCACAAACACGACATAATCGGGAAATATACCTAGAATACGCAGCCTTAGCTCCGTTACGATGGCGGTAACAAAAGGTTTGCCGGCTAGAAGTCGAGAGGGCAGCTTCTTTACGACCTTTGAGTTAGGGCTGTACTCCGGTAAGGAGACAAAAAATGCTCAATAAATTGTGGACTCTATTGAAATAATAAAATATGTGATTAACAATGAACATGAAAATGTTTAGTGGTTACTGTTGAGAATAATCGGCAAAAGGGGTTAGTCAGGTTAAAGACGCAATGTTTAAATTAAACACGAGTGACGAAAACGACAACAATTGGCATAGCTGCATTCAAAACAGTAATAACTTTAAGTTTGGTACAAAGGAACTACGTTACATCAACAGAATTTATCAACAATAAAATTTTACGATAAGGCTAAGGATTCACTTTAAAACGGTAGTCTCTGTTTGACATCTTACACTTTAAACAACAAAAGCATAGATTAACGGAACACTTCACTGTAAATTTATAGGCTAACAGATACCTTGAGTTTGAGGAATCCAGACATTACAGTTACATTGGTTCAGCTTCAGCTGCAGATCGCCTCCCAAACTATTGCCACGAAATGCGAACGACATGGAAACTGTTGGAAACCACATTAAAGGGGCGGTAAGGTATCGGGTCTTCGTTCTACTGTTCGATTTAGCACATGGATGGGAATTCCAAATATAATCCACTATAAGTGTTAACAAAGTTGCTTAGCTCCAACGGTACAGAAGACTCGGCTAAACGTTCACCTCTACCCACTATAAACTGAGCTCAAATTGACGGCGACGGGGTAGTTTCACAACTTGCAACAATTTTGTCATTACGCGGAGACGCGGCCGAGTAAAGGTTTGAGCCTTGAATACTAAACTAAAGGTTTGGCTTAGGTGAAAATCGGGAAAATGCTCATGTTTGGGCTCAAAAATGCGGCAAGTACTAAATTCAAGAAATTGTTCTAAGAATACATGAAATATTCATTTTCCTTGTAGCATACATTTAGATGCAAGGTTATTTTGGATTATTTAACTAACTTGGTCGTATATTCATTGAATGCAAATATTTCAAATGTTAATTTGTTTTGTAACGTACACTTTGGTGTACGTTTAATGTACAAGTTAATCTATTAATGAACCAATGATTTTCATTTTAAGATGTTTAATTAATTATTATGAAGCGATAAAACTCAATAGTCTTCTCCACGAACAGTTATTTTAAAGTTATGGGTAGCGACATGTTTCGAATTCATCCTCAGGCCAAAATGATCATTAGTAGTAAAAGCACATGTTAAAGTGAGGTTAAACTGAGGTTACGATTTTAAATGTTGAAGA
The DNA here is from genome assembly GCA_940337035.1 of Agriotes lineatus. Classification (NCBI taxonomy): domain Eukaryota; kingdom Metazoa; phylum Arthropoda; class Insecta; order Coleoptera; family Elateridae; genus Agriotes; species Agriotes lineatus. Next base: position 54,300 of record CALNHX010002941.1, on the reverse strand, counting down.
TGATGTAGGAATAATATTAAAAAACACACCACATTGGAGAACAAAAATTAGTTAACCAGCAAACTACGTTATAAAGATCGTTGTACTGGTTAATACATAAAAAATTTTAAATTAAGCAAATAAAAGAGTAGCTGTCATTAAAGACGCCAGCACTCGGACTCCGAGTCTGACCTCACTTTAACATATGCTTCTACTACTAATGATCATTATAGCCTGATGATGAAACCAGTTTGGTTTCAAAACATGTCCCCACCCATAACTTTAAAATAAATGTTCGTGGAGAAGACTATTGAGTTTCATTGCTTTATATCAAGGCATCTCCGCTAAAAGCATGACGGATCACCTTCCTATTAATGAATGTATTATTTATTGGTCAAATAACCTGTGGATCACTATAGTTAGTATCATTAAAAACTTGTTATACTGCTTGTAAACTTGAACTGTTTTCAAGCTGTCACAATTTCCGAGTCAGACCTTGAGCCCTTTGGCTCTACTGACAAACACCAAATTACACAGATCTGTGTAATACGGTTTACCCAGTATTGCACGTGTTCATTGAGTAGCAATTAAGACTGCTCGTATTATTCAAGAATCGTGTGCCGCGAGACAACGTTTGGGTGCATTTACTCACTCGCTCTTTTCAGTGCTACGTGTAATACTTAAAATAAATCGTTAATTATTTAAACACCTAATTAATATTTAAAATGTAAATCTAAAAAAATTTAAATGTTAAATTTAATTCACATTTGCTCTTAACCAACTTTAAATGTACATAATGCATTAAACTTTACCACTAAACCAATTATATTTATAGTAATGTACTCTGCTGTTTTACTGATTTCTGCGTGATGAGTACCGTCTTAAGTACCTTACATAGATTCGCCGTTGCAGATTTCATTTGGGAGTAACAATTCTGAGGGTAATCTTATTTATTTTGTCGGAACCCACCCCCGTCTTCGACTTGAACTGTCGTGAGCCTAGAATCCCTTGTTACCGTAATAGGCAACGGAGAATTCTTGTTATAGGTACGCCGCATTGCTTAACGCAGAGGTAAATTTGTTGTTATGGTATTGTTAGTATAGAAAACGATAACAAAATTAATAGAAACGTACTTGAAGACACCACTAAAGCAAGAAAGGCTATCAAATTTAGTTTTTCATAGAGCTCTAAGTTTGTAAAAACGTGAATATTGATAAACTCATAAAACGATTCTGCCACGCCACAGCAAGAAAATCACCCTTAATTTTAAATATATGTTCTTAATTTTTCGGTGTTTTTTTAAAATAAAATTGAACACATTAAGATATTATGGTGATTTATTCTATACATAATAAAATTGTGCGATTACAGTCTCTAGCACGGGGCGGCCACAGGTCTAGAAGTCCCGTTATTCTTAGGACTAAAGTACCGTTCTGACTCGTTGAAGCTTGCATCTTTGTTTAGGGTGGCAAGTTACGATAAATTCAGTCTGTGTTACAGTTCTCTATTAGGTTTTAGAGAAGTTCCATCTATGTAAATTTTGTTATATTACACCAGTCAACATAGCGGTCATTTTGAATTTGCATAGATGATATAAAGCAATCTATTTTCCTGACTTTACTAATTAACAAATCGCTGATTAAAAATTAGCAGTATAAATTAAGAAGTAATGGGGTTAGCGTTCTATATTTTTTGTTGGCCTTCCAAATCACTTTTTAAAATAAAATGTATATACTATGTTCACATCTTTTTTGCATGAAGGTTGGCCATGCCAGTTTCCCCAATTTATGTGTGTAAATTTACTTCGTTGTGTTTAAACGAAATTTACATTTGAGTTTATGGTTACCAAATACTTTTAGGTTAGAAAACATGACAAAATACCTTCAAATGCAGTTGCCATATTTGAGCAGAATAGAAAATGGAACTTAGTAATTTTTATGTATGTATCCAGTTTCGTGAATTGTGTAATTAGATACATGTTTAACTAAGTAATGGAAGGTCTTACAATAATTCAAATTTTAAATATTTAAATATTAGCCCATCTGGCAACAATATTCTGTTCTGTCAAATGACAGTAAATTTGTTGAACGTTATGCAGGTTATACAACAAAATAAAAATTACGATTCTGTTCATGTGCAACTTAACAACAAAAATTCAAGGCCAACCTTCATGCAAAAAAGAGATGTATGAATTATACAGATTGTCTGAAGGTACTAGGTACACACGGTAACTAGATACAGAGATGGTGAGACTGTCAGACAAACAAACCGTCTCTATACTGTAATGGTATTGAGCCCACGACTCGACTCTGCTAGCAGTGCAACATAATGGACCAATTCAATAAGCACAGAGTTGGGATGTTGTATGTAGCTGCAATGTTAAACTAAAAATTCAAACAATAAATGCATTGATAATGAGATGCGAGAAGTAATAAAGTAATTGAGTAAGAAACGCAGAAGGCAGAGCTCGTTTTCACAGGTATCAAAGTTGACTTTTAAATAAATAAAAATAATAGGTTTGTGCATAATAGAAAGCCGAACCGACAGAAATTAATACACACAAAAAGGTTTGCTATGTGCAGGTTAAAAGAAGCGTAGTTTTTTTATTAAATGTCAATAAAAGTGAAATTTGTGAGGAATCTAAAAGATAAAGAAAAATAGAATCAAATAACAGAACATTGCAAAAGAGCAATTTGGGAAGCAGGCAGCAGGACATGAACGAAGCAAATGAGAAGTGGTGAACTAGAATAAATCAGTGCAATAGCAGAGCAGTGGTTAAAATTAAAGATGTGTGTGCGCAGCGCTCCCGAAATAATTTTAGATGTAAGAAAAGACAATAACTTAGATTATAAGAAAAATGTAAAATAGAATTTATGTAATCAAATTTATTTTCATTTTGTACTTTCAGTTATCAAACATAATTTCCGTTAATATTGTCTCATAGCTACCAGATTCGTGTTTGTTTAATAAAGGGGGAGAACAATTGAAAATTAATTACTTGACTGTTTGTTGAAAGTTGTGCTCCATATTTTTATAGAATTTTGATAATAAAAGCTATAAAAAGTATGCCAGTTTATTTCCCAAGTGCCAGGGTACAAATGGGTGTATTTTCACCAAGTTCTGCAACAGAAAAAGATAGAAATCCATAATCTCATCTACGAGGAAATCGGGGCCGATCAACTCCATTTTGCGGCAGAGGACAGGTCTGCAAGAACGTCTTCAGCAGATTTGGCAGCAAGGGGACCAAGAATAGTGGAGAAAATCCAACGGCGTCATTTCCAGAGGGGACGATGCAGTCCAACGAATTTTTATAAGGTACGATTTAGCCTAAACAAACAGAGTCAGCGTCCGGAAAACGAGGTGCATACCACTTCAAACCTCGTTAAAGAAGAAGAAGTCCTTTCCAAGGGTCTAGCTAAGCCGCATTTTAAGCAATTAGCCCGGCGTCAGTGAAATTCGTGGTTTGACGGAAGTTGAAGCTGTGCAGGAAGCGACAAGAAACAATTGCCAAGATTTGGACGGCGTCTGTCTGACGTCACGAGATACGTAACTGCTAGAAACGAAAGTTGTTATTTGTGGCCAAGCGCGAAATTTTGAATAATTACCTTGCGAATTCTCATATTTCACGAGTATTTTAACTTTCAATGAACCGCTGTTTGCACTAGTCAACCGATTTGTGATTTGACAGATTTGTGGACCTTGAGCGACCGCGAATTTGAACTACTGACTGTGTATAGTACCATTTCAAATTCATTTTAAAATACAGTCGACTTCGGAACTCACCCTGAGATTAAAGAGCTTGTATTCTACTGAGAGCTAGCGTTTTTTAATTAATTGCAGTTGAATAAAATATAAAGAGGGACCTACAACCATTTATTTTGTACACTAAATCAGTACATTTCATACTTTAACCAGCCTAGTAATTTAATAACAGGCAAAGTTCGAACACAGTAAAATATTAAACAGTGAATTGTGTATTTGGATATTGGCTCTAACTTATACAAAATACAATTATAAAAGACAATTAAATTAAATTAATAAATAGACAAAATATAGAGAGCAGTCCATCTCAATATCTTTAGTTACAGTGTGTACCTAGTACCTGCAATCTGTATATAACTCTCATTACTAATATTTAACGACTGTTCAAAAGCACAGCCCAAAATGTTAATTTGTTTGGTAACTGATTAGGACATTTTAAAGTACTGCGCTTTGTCTCCAAGCCTTAAGTTCAGCTATCGCTACGACCTGAAAATTAGTTCAGTTCACTCCATTTTCGTTGTATAAACACAGATTGTGTATTTGTATAAAACCAAGCTTCACCTTGTCAAATTATAGTTGTTTAATTAAGTTTGTTAACGTATTTAACACGTTAGATGTGATCCTGTGATGGGAAAATCATTTTATACTCGTTAAAGCTTATGTTTGAGCTAAATTAAGGAACTTTGGAACTTAATAATTTCATATTTGATTGGTATAACCATTTTGATACAATTTTTTATTTAGGGCAACGTAAGCAGGACGCTGAAGGCTCGCTCGCGATAGTCAAATCATATTTTACCTTGCAAAATACGTGTTAATTTTGTAGGATCCTGATGTGTCTGCCGACGATATAATAAGGATCCCACCAAAGAGAAGACTATCAGTAACTGAAAGTGTGTTCAGTTCCAAGATATGACCTAACTTGTGTCATTATTCCTGAACTACAAGTACAACTTCAGTTCGCAACGTCGCGTAGATTGCAAAAAAAAAATTATCACAAGCCTGCGTGGACTGTTCGAATAAGGAATGGACAACGGCAGTTCAAAGAATGTCGATAGGCACATCGGCGTTGATGTAGACAAATTGTATCGAGTCACTCTCTAAGGCTGCTTCGGGCCAGAGCGGCAGTCTACAGGGTGTTGGCAAAACAATACATAGCTTTTTCAAAGATACGACTCGGTTGTCGATGAAATTTTAACTTCGTAAGCTATGCGTTGGAGAATTATTGAATTTATTAATCACCAAAGTCCGATAAGACCCCCAAAGTAGCCGTTACATTTCACGGAAGTAGACCACCCAAATCAAATGACGCCCTGCCGCACAATCAACATTGCACTAGCTCTATGTGATGACTACTGACTTACCCCCCAAGCTAACTTGAATCGCGAGAAGATCACTCGCCTGCGCAACCCCCTTCTCTATGTGCATAAAAAGACAGTGATGGCATCAATCTTTAAACTCACCTAACAATCTACCAATTCCACTTTACCAGTAGTGATGTAATCAGGGCCCCCGCTACCATATGTGCAAAGTGTGCAATGCACACGGGCGCCATCCTTTAGGGGCGCCAAAAGCCAGGGTCCAACAAAAAATTGCAAAAAAATTTGCAAAAAAAAACCAAAAACAAAAATTCATTTTAAAATAAAAGTTGAGAAATTAAATAGGATTAGGTATAAATACACACGAAATTTTATTAGTATATCATCCAGTTACTGCCGATTCCTATGTTGCGAGAACATGTCAGTCGGTAGTTTCTTGATTTTTCCTGTTCAAACATGAATAATGCCTGGAGCGCTATAAAAGCGATGCATCGCCAGAGGCGTTTTTAAACCGGTTAGTTCACTGGACCGTGCAACAAGTGCATAAAAACAAGTAATACTATTAATTTTTACATTTAAAGTTATTTTTATTTTTTCAAGTGTTGTGTTGTATAATATTTTGTTTACTACTTTTTTTTCTAAAAAATTAAGTGCTGAATACCTGCTGACTGCAATTTCAACGGTTTGATTTTTTATAAAATGGTAAGTGTTTCCTACTTTATACTATCAACATTAACCCTTTATAGGATACTGGTTATAATTTTTTTTTAACCAAATATCTTTTTATTAATTGAAATGTCATGTACGAGTTTAAAAAAGTAACTGGTTTTTTATCCATAACTCGCTTAGTTTTTATGCTATCGATCTTTTTTAAAAACCATTTTGTAGGGTTTTTTAAGGGCTATAAGATCAAATTAGTTTAATATTTTTTCTGCCTTTATTTTTGAAAGGGTTTAAGCTGAAAGGGCTCGAACAAATTGCTTTTTACTCAAATATGCAAACTTGGTGCTTATTATTGTGCTTACTTTAGAAGTTAATTCATAATTCCCATGAGTACTAATTATTTATTTGTTTTTTCAGGATAAAAGAAAGAGACTTTCAGGTGCGAAGTTTCGCGAGCAAAAGAAACTGAGACTACAAGAAAGGGAAAAAATGGCTGGATCTTTAAAGCACTTTTTGCAAAACAATCAAGATTCCATGGAGACTATCGATGCGACCGAATCTCAAGATTCTAAATCCGTAATATCAGTAACCGTGAGTGGACCATCTGAAATTTCAACAGAGGCAACCACGGTAACATCAGGTCCTGCAACAAGTGGCGGCGGTTGTAGCAGCAAAACAGCTTCTACTGATGCAGAGCCCGATGAAGCGATCACACCATCCTCGTCTACAGCACTTGAACAATCCACTTCAGGTAATTCAGCTTGTGTAAGAAGTTCGGTAATGTCAGCTACCGAAATACCTGCTGCAAGTGACACTTTCGATGAAGGCTTTAATGAGGCTAGTGTCGATATAATTCCGTCCGACCCCGGTTTGTGGCCCGAAAGAATCACCAATGAGATAGCTAGAATATTGGTTAAACGTGGTCCGCCCTTGATAGACATCAGTTTTAGCTTTCCTAGTAATACAGATAAGGGAAAGTTTTCGTGCAAATACTTTGTAAGAAGTCTAGCAAATGGAGAAAAAGTCGAAAGGACTTGGCTCATTTACTCTATTTCTAAAGATTCTGTATTTTGTTTTTGTTGTAAGTTGTTTTGTAAAACTCCTAACACTTTTTGTGATACAAATGGAGTATCTGATTGGCAACACTTGTCTTTGCTAATGAAGAGACACGAAACGTCAATTTTACACAACAGTTATATGAACACTTGGGTAAATTTTAAAAAAAAATGTTGGAGACATCTACGACGGTTAATGCTCATCACCTGCGGATTTTATAAACGAAAAAAAAATATTGGCGCGACGTGTTGGAAAGAATTATTGCAATTGTTAAGTATTTATCTACACAATGCTTGGCATTTCAAGGTTCTTCTAAATTACTTTTCGAACATGATAATAGAAATTTTCTAAAAGCTGTTGAGATGATTGCCTCTTTTGATTAAGTGATGAGACAGCACGTTAGCCGAGTGTGTAGATCCCAAAAAAAATATGTTAAAAAAATGAATCATTATTTAGGCGTGCAAATACAGAATGAAATAATTGAATTATTGTCGTCTAAAGTAAGAAATATTTTAGAAATGGTTCGCAGTTCAAAATATTTTTCAATAATATTAGATTGTACACCAGACCCTAGTCATACTGAGCAAATTAGTCTTGTTCTGAGATATGTTGTCCTTAACACCACTTCAAAAAAGGTTGAAGTTAAGGAAAGTTTTCTTGCGTTTAATCCAATGCTGGACTCTACAGGGGAAGGGATATATACATTTGTGACAGAAATTTTGAAAAAATTAAATTTAGATATAAAAAATATTAAGGGACAAGGTTATGATAATGGGGAAAACATGAAGGGAAAGCATGTTGGGCTTCAAAAACGCATTCTTGATGCGAATCCGAGAGCCCTTTTTGTACCTTGTGCGGCTCATACTTTGAACTTAACAGTAAATGACGCTTCTAAGGTGTCAGATGCTACAATAAACTTTTTTAATCTTGTGCAAGAGTTATATAATTTTTTTTTCGTCATCCACAAAAAGGTGGGATGTTATGAGAAAAAATGTCCCCGGGTTAAGTTTAAAGCCTCTAAGTGAGACAAGATGGTCCAGCAGAATTGATACAATAAAGCCCCTTAAACTTTATTTAATTAAGGTTTGCGAAAGTCTTCTAGAAATAGCTGAAGATAATTCCTTTCACATTGATGCAAGATATAAAGCGAGTTCCCTCTTAACGTCGGTACAACATTTTCAATTTATTTGTGGAATTATTATTTGGCATGACGTTTTATTTCATATAAATATTGTCAGCAAACAAATCCAAAGTGCTACAATTAATATTAAAGTATGCCAAACCTACCTAAAAAATTTAGTTCATCACTTCCAGCAATATAGATCTGACCAATCATTTCAAGAAATTCTTGTACAAGCGAAAGAAGTAGCACTCTCTCTCGAAATTGAAGAAGACTTTCCACCGTTACCAACGGTCAGGAGGAAATTTAAACCAAAACTGTTTGACTATGAACACCGAGATGAGACCCCTCATGATCCAAAACCGCCTTTAAAATTAGTTTTTTCTTAAAAATTATAGATCAAACTTTAAGCTCTCTAAAAACCGTTTTTTTTTTCTTATTAAATGAGTATGATAATATTTTCGGATTTTTTAGCGACATATTCAAATTAAGTGACAGCGATCTTTTAAAACGTTGTTCTGTTCTTGAAGAACGACTGACAGATCAGGATAATAAGGATATAGACTCCAATGATTTGTTTAATGAAATTAAAGCGTTAAAAGTTGTTTTCATTACTTGATGATACTGACCCCTTAAGTATTTTACAATATATATTTGAAAACAATTTAATCTCCACCCTTCCAAACGTAAGCATTTCACTAAGAATTCTTCTGACATTGCCTGTATCTGTAGCTTCTGGCGAGCGATCTTTTTCAAAGTTAAAAATCATTAAAAATTATTTAAGATCGACAATGCTTCAAGAAAGATTGTCTGGGCTAGCAATATTAGCAATTGAACAAGAAATTTTTGATGGTACAAATTTTAGCGATGTAATTAATGAATTTGCAACAACAAAGTCTCGGAAAATATCGCTACTACAACAGCTATTTTTTATTTTTCTATTGTACCTAGCTATCATTTTTTATTTTATAACGAAGTTACCTAGGTATTTGTTATCAGAAGTATCTGCATATTTTTTAAAATATCTAAGTATAAGGAGAAAGTAGTACTTATATATATGTAGACATTAGGCAATATTTATGTTATTTGTTCCTAAAAAAAATGTGATTTTTAGTTTTGGGTTATTTTCTAGTATTTATAAACAACGTGTCTGTACTCCATTAGTTAAGTAAATGCTTTAAAATGGGTGTGAACAAGAATTTATTTTAATTTATTTTGTTATGATTTTATTCTGTTTGTTTCATTTTGATATTTTAGTCTACAAATAAATATGACTTCTAAAGTTCAGTTTTTTGCTTTATTTCAAGCACCTACCTATCTACCTACCTTCAAAAAAATCAATAAAAAACATGATCCAAAATGCCGTAAGGGGCGCCAAAATCCTTTTTTGCACACAGGCGCCAGTAGCCCTTACGGGGGCCCTGGATGTAATCTTCAGATATGTATGCCTTTTCATTACGTTTTGATGTTAAAGCTTCGGCCATCTAAGGCCGATACGTTTTCACATCCATAGAGCATGGCTTGTAAGTAAATTATTCTCAAAATTTAGGGTTTACTGCCAGTTTATATAGCATTTGTATTATCCGTCAAGCCAACTCGCTTACTTGGTTCTTCGACAGCTCTATTATTGGTCTTTTTCCTACATAAAAAATAAAAATCCCAGCCCAGTGCATTATATATTTGGAAAACATAAATAGGAAATGCACACTGCTGTAACATAAGATGTTACTTAAATCTTTCTAAAAATGTAAATGTGACGACTTATATTTGCGCTTTAGATACTTTTGGTGTGACTTACTATCGAAATCAATATAGCCATCTTGTGTATGTTTCAATATATCTAGTATTACACGAATGAAAATTCAAGGCATTTCAAGTAATTTCTATATTTGAGTTTTTTTTTATTATATTCACTAAATATTCTAATTATTTGATTTACTTTTTTACTTGATACTTCATAATAATTTATAACTTTAAAACACATTATCATAATTACACATTTATCCATAATATTTTTTCCAGGTGGCAAATAATGACACTAGTAGTGAAGAGACAATATCCGAAGTGTCTTCGTACATTTACATAACCTGGGATGTCTGCATTCCAGCAGCTTGTTCAACAAATGATTTACAAAAACTATGGAATTTTACTGAAAATCGTTATCAAGTTCCTTTTCATCTGCTTTTCGAAGATGACCACTGTAGTAGTATAGAAACGAAGAACACTTACACGGAAATTGACATAATAGCTATGTAAGTTTAATCATACGGAATTCTGTTTTTGTGTGGCTCTAATACTGTATATATATATATATATATATATATATATAACAAAGTCCTTTTCACAGCTCGGTGGTTACTACACAAGGCGAGGAAATTTTTGACTGGAAAAGAGGTTATAGTCAACACCAATCTCAGTACTTGGGCAACGATTTCAAGAGCTATTAATGGTTTGTTGAAATAAAACCACTTGATGCTAAGGTCGACGTTTCGATATTTATTTGTATCATTATCAAGACCTAACAACTTGTGGTACAGAACCAGAAAGGCACATGTAGTTCACAAAACATGTGACCAGATTTCAAATTTTAAATTTACAGGAGCAAACACTGAACGAAGCAGCATATCACACAACAAAAGTAATGCTAGATTTCCTGTCACCAGGTTACATGTTAAAAATTTACAAATACATTTAAAATTAATTAATTACTACAATTTTTATTGTTTTAAGCCATAATGGCCGTCAAATTGATAAAATTGTTTAAACCCGACAAGATCTGGGTTTAAACAATTTTATCAATTTGACGGCCATTATGGCTTAAAACCAATAAAAATTGTAGTAATTAATTAATTTTAAATGTATTTGTAAATTTTTAACATGTAACCTGGTGACAGGAAATCTAGCATTACTTTTGTTGTGTGATATGCTGCTTCGTTCAGTGTTTGCTCCTGTAAATTTAAAATTTGAGATCTGGTCACATGTTTTGTGAACTACATGTGCCTTTCTGGTTCTGTACCACAAGTTGTTAGGTCTTGATAATGATACAAATAAATATCGAAACGTCGACCTTAGCATCAAGTGGTTTTATTTCAACAAACCATTAATAGCTCTTGAAATCGTTGCCCAAGTACTGAAATTGGTGTTGACTATAACCTCTTTCCCAGTCAAAAATTTCCTCGCCTTATATATATATGTGTGTGGGTGTGTGTGTGTGTGTGTGTGTTCTTGTGATATGTTATACAGGTTGTTCTATTTTCGAATAGCAGTATTGAATTGTACGGCTCTACATACTGTATGTACCCTAAGCACTTAAAATTTGCTGCAACTGCATTAGTAGTTTTATAATAGTTATTTATTATACAAGACAATTAAGTATCACAACTCTACAAGACGAACAGCAGGGATTTAGGACAGGAAGATCCTGTACAGACGCCGTATTCGTTATAAGACAAACAACGGAGAAGTCCATCGAATACAACAGGCCAGCCTACATGTGCTTTGTGGATCTGACAAAAGCTTTCGATCGAATCCAACTGAAAGACATAATACACCTATTGTACGAGCTGAACATACCGTATAATATAATTAAAGTAATAGAAAACATCTACGCAGAAAACAAAATACAAGCTAAAATCGATGGAGAATTAACCCAACCAATTGCAGTAGAAAGTGGCATTCACCAAGGAGACTCATTAAGTCCGCTACTTTTCAATGTCGTTATGGACAAAATCATAAGGAAGGTGCGAAATATGAGGAGATACACAATAGGAAACCGTAATATCACTATTCTGTGTTATGCCGATGACGCAGTACTAGTTGCGGAAACTGAAGATGACCTGCAAAGGCTGCTGCACCAATTCAATAAAACAGCTAAATCGCACAACATGGTGATATCCGCTTCAAAAACAAAATGCATGACAACATCCAAAACGCCTCTAAGATGTAAGCTAGCTGTCGATGGGAAAATTATTCAACAAGTATCCAAATTCAAGTACTTGGGCGTAGAAATATCTGGCTACGGTGACGTCGAGACGGAAGTAAGACAGCAAGTGAACAATGCAACAAGGATAGCAGCATGTCTCAATAGCACAATATGGAAGAACAAATATATAGGGATTGAAGCTAAATCAAGAATATATAAAGCCACCGTGAGGCCAATAATGACATACACCGCAGAAACCAGGCCTGACACCTCAAAAACAGAAAGAATGTTAGAAACAAGCGAGATGAAAATACTGCATCGAGTTGTTGGGAAAACGCTATTGGACAGGGAGAGGAGTGAAAATGTAAGTAGGACATGCAACGTAGAGAACATCAATGAATGGACATTAAAAAGAAAGCATGAATGGAACGAGCACATAAATAGGATGGACGAAAAAAGAATAGTCAAAATAGCTAGAGACAAGTCGCTAATATGAAACCGCAGCGTAGGAAGACCAAGAAAAAGATGGAACGAAAACTTACGCAACGAGTAAAGATAGGCAAAGTAATCGAAGAACAAACGGGCATATGCCTAAGAAGAAGAAGAAGATAAAGTTAAATTTTATCCACGAGTGAATCGTTTAACGTCGAAACGAAGTCTCTTCAAGAGCGGATAATAATAGCTTCGTGTATAATACAAAAGTTTATTCAATTATCCTATATCTAATAGACTTGTCTGTCCGGGACGCTGTTTCAGCAGCCAAACCGTAAGAGATAGAGAAAAAAGTTATTAAAGTTATATGTTTGGAATGGTCATGTCAGGTCAGGAACCGAATTTCAATCACGTGAATTATTGTTTTTATTTAATACGCGTTCTATTTGAAAAACGGTCTTTTTTGTTTTATTAAATGAGACATTTGTCTCACTGGTTGCTAGTTATAATTTAATTCATTAATAAATATCTAAAAACGTAAATTTTGTATTGACAACCGTGAAGTCATAGTGACAATTTGGAAGGTACCGAAAGAACAAATAAATTTCTAATTAGAGTCGCCTTGATTCTGATTCGTTTTATACGTTTGGCAGTACTGAAGTGTATTGTCAGTCTATGTCAAATTCGGAGTTAGTAGGTTAGGTTATGTTTGTTATTTGACACAGACTGACTCAAATCTTAACCTGCAAATATTGAATTTGACATAGCTTGACAGTGCTAACAACAATGCAATAGTGAGTGATTGAAATTTAAAAAACAAAGTAAGATTTGTTTTCTTCAAAGATCCTTTAGCGTTGACTTCGATCTCATGTTTTTATTATCCAACTTTAGTTTAGACGTTGAGTTATCGTGCTCTCTTGCTTCCCTCCTCCACTTACGAAAGTGGGCGAAACGTTGAATCCTTCAGTGTCAATAATGACATGGTCCAATCAGGGAAGTTGTTCTTTAGATAATTATTTGGCTTTATTAAATCTTTTCTGTGTCTCTTTATCTTAATCACGTTTACTGGTTACATTAACCCCTAGATAAATTAAGTCAGCCACTGCTTCAAAATATTGTTCCTTCACTGTTACATTTTGGCTTCTGTTCTAGTTGTTCCTTGATGGTATCAGCACTTTGGTTTTTTCTTCGTGTACTTTTAGTTTCTCCTCTGCTGCAGCGTTTTGAAATGCTATGAAAGTTCCCTTTTGTTGTAAGCATATTTCTGCCAGGTGATTATATTAATGACGTCGACATATCCTACCATTTTATTGGACTTATACAATACTGAATCTTTGGTAACCTGATGCAGACTATATTTTCCAATCAATGGTCTCTAGAGTTCCGTTTTCCCTACTTTGGTAAATAAGTCTGAAATTAGAAATGTCATATTATTCCCAGTATTTGAATCTTATAGTACTTTATGTAACTAGTCCTCAAAGCAAGGCTTTAGGGAACGAGTCGTAATGTTTCCGGACGAGGCGGAGCGAAGCGCAGCCGAGTCCGTAATATGAAGATGAGTCCTCTAAAGCCATTTGAGGACGTGTTGCATACAACGTTTTTTTGTATTAGCTTTCCAAACATTATAATATGAAGTTACAATTACCATTAACGCGGCATTGTATTAGGAGGCCGCGCAAAAATGTATTTTTCGCTTCCCAAACTGGTTACTTTGGAAACTGTCTAGGATCCTCAAAATGGCCATTTAGAGGCCTTGTGCTTAAAGTCGTCATGGCAACTAATGTTTGAGTCCGCTAAAATGTTGCCATGACGACTTTAAGTACAAGGCCTCTAAATGGCCATTTTGAGGATCCTAGACAGTTTCCAAAGTAACCAGTTTGGGGAGCGAATACAAAAAAATTCTTTTATTTTATTTTGCAATTCCGAAATCGTGGTAAACACACTATTATACAGCACATACAATTGTTAATTTTATAGTTATTTAAGTAACAATGAATTTAAGGACCTATTAACATTTGAGGTAGGCAAGTGCAAGACAAGGTGAAGTCGCGGCTTGTTACCTGCCGAAAATGTTAATAGACGATACATTCCGAGTTATCTTATTATATTTTTCCCGCTGCTTATCAAAATTTTCCTAGATTTTTGAAAAGATCGTTTGGTTTGTCACCTGTCACCAGGATTAATTTACGTGAGTCGTGTGACCTGTGAGTGTCACATGTCACATAAACACTTGCAATTTATTATAAACAAAACGTCTAACTCTGCATCTTGCGTTGTAATAGTAGATTAAGCAATGAGGGAGAGAAATGCGTTATTTTGCTGAGGTGCAATTTGTGACTCGAGAGCGAAGCCCGAGAGTCACATAGCACTGAAGCAAAATAACAGTCTCTCCGAATTGCATATACTATTTTTTTCACGTTGCAGGAAGATTTAAAACTACAAACCTGTTTTTTTTAAACGTAATTTATTGACATTTTTAAGTTTTAAAGTTGGTAGCACTGTAAGTCTATGTCAAATTCAAAGTTATCAGGTTAGGTTTTGCATCAGTTTTGACACAGACTGACGCAAAACCTAACCTGCTAACCTCGAACTTGACATAATTGTTGTCAAGAAAAAGCCGCAAACAAAAAATATAATCACCGAGTTACACGTTTTGTTACTACGGCTGTATCACGACTTACATGATCAGCAGCGGGAAAAATGTATTTGTCTCTTAATTAACAAGTGCTCTATACAGTTTAATATCTGTCGATCTTGAGATGGTTTTCGGTTGAGGATACAACTTTGAATCTCTTCGATGACCTGGGTTTACTTGTACGCCCAAACGTGTACGTTTTTTTACACTTTGGAAGTTGTATTCATCTATAGTAAATTTTTGAGCTATATGTGGCTTTTTTCTTCAAACGTCAGTAAAATGTGACATTATACTGCTTGATTTATGTTGCTAAACTCTCACTTCATTACCATGGCATTTAAACACTTTATCGCCGCTATTCAGCATGTCAACCATAACTCTCTATATTGCGTTTGCTTGCTTCTAAATGTTCTTCAACGCTATTTTCCTGATTTTATTCATCTTGCAAAAATGTAGGCTAGAATGTATCAAGAAAAGAAAGTGCCAACTATTAATACTTAATTAATCCGAAGTCTTTCTACCGTTAGGTGTAAGACCATAAAGTTGAGTAGATTTCGACTCCTTCCTGTTCTGAACTAACCTTTTAATTTCTTCCAATTGAATTTTTCTCTCCGATGCAGCTTGCTTTACTCCTTCTTGCCAAGTTTTCCTCCTCTGTTCGTGCCTTGTGTTCTTGTTTCGTATACTCTTCTTATAGGTCTCTCATTTTTGTTATTACAGGTTTTACCTTTCACTGCTCCCTGAAGACTTCTTTTCTGATTTCATTCCTTCTCATCTTTTTTTCAATTTTTTAGAAATCTCATTTCTGCTGCATTTATTCGGTTATAAGTAGTTTTCTTTGTATATGCACTACGTTTTACTTCCGTAAATTAAAGATGGAGTCACTACCCTTATTTAGCGTGTTCGCTTTTATTTCTTTTATTACATCTCTTTTGCATAAAAAACTTGTTTTTAAAGTTTTAAATATTCTTCGAACTTTACCTATTCTGCCGTCTAGCTCTCTGTCTTGTCTTCTTGTCTAATTTTTCCAGGATTATCATACTATAGGCAGTTTTCATTATTAATTAATTCTAGTTCGTTAATTGCAATTGATAGTTATTGGAATAAGAGTAAGTTTTATTTAAGAATCACACAGGGGCTCCAGAACAATTGTATAATTTTCTTCCATGTCAAATCGACCAATCTGAGATTGCGTTGTGCTTTGTTTAGGATTCTGCCACTTTTTATTAACGGGACAGTACGTTGCTTTGTAACCCCAATTGAAAGTTAGGTTATTTGTTTTTTTTAATTGTTTTAGAATCAAACCTGAACTGAGGTTAAAATAATAATATTGAAGTATGCATACTCATCTGTGAAATTAATTTACTTTGGGGCAATTATAACGAATGTTTTTAATAACAACTGGCATTTTATTTGTAACATATTTTTTTATATTGAAGCGCGATGTTTAGTAATGAAATTATCTCTGAAATTGATTGATTTACCGATTTTTTTAAATTCAATAGAGTACGAAATAAAAGTGTTCATCCGGAGTCAATCCAGTAAATGGATATTTCAAGTATTAGTATTTGTCTTTCTATAAACAAGTCTATTAAAACGCTTTTCCATAGTATAACATTAAGTAAAGTATGATCAAAAATTTATTTTACCTAATATGACTATGAATAGTGTCTAATTTATAAAAGCAACTACATTTAGAAAACGTCAAATTTGACATTTGATTTTTAAATGGATTACAGTTGCATTCATAAATTAGGAACTATTCCATAGCCATACTAAATGAAAATCATTTTTGATCATGCTCTACATTTCCATAGTATAATTTTATTTTCACATATAATCTCATAACAGCATTAATTCTTTCCGGAATTTTTTTTGAGTGCGGTCCAACAACGTCGTATTAATTTTCCCGAGCGGGACGCGAGGGCACATTAGGACGTTGTTGGAATGCACAAAAATAATTTCCGGATATAAATTAATGCTCGAATGCAGATTCGGTAAGAAAATCGTAACGCCACAAACCCTCACAGTTAGGTTGGTCTACTTACAAAAAATTTCCAAGAAATTTTTTTATTGTCTTGGTTACGGCTCGTGAACTAATTTTTTTATTGGTCATTAATGGGTGTCGTACGATTTTCATCTATCTATACATATATAAAGGAAAGTCACAATCCTGACTAATCAACGCAGAGCCGAAACCACTGGCACTAAAAACTTGAAATTTGGGTGGAAGGTTCGGTTTGTTACGTAAGGTAGTGCTAAGAAGGGATTTTTTGAAATTCGACCCCTAAGGGGGTGAAAAGGGGTAAAATGTGTTTTCACGAATTCCTCAATATTTCTTACACCCGATAAGATATCGACTTGGTGTTTACTTGCAAAGATTATCAATGTAAATACCTAGAAACGTATTTTAGGATTTTGCCCTAATCAACCCCTAAAGGTGCAAATGTGGATTGGGGGTGAATTAAAGAACCCTAAGTATTTCCTATGTTTATTGAGTTAGAACATTCTTTTTTGGCACATAGATTGATTTTTAAAATATTTAGATAGGGGTATAAGAAAATTTGAAAATGTTAACCCTAGAGGGGTAAAAGGAGGAAAAACTGAAAAGGTGTGTGGGGGGGGGGGGTTAAATTTATTAATTTTTTCGCCGTGAGTTCCATTTCACAATAAAATGGGTTGAAAGGGATATTTTGAAATTCCTCCCCTACGGGGGTGAAAAGGGGTAAAATGTGTTTTCACGAGTTCCTCAATATCTCTTACACCCGATGAGATAGCGATTTGGTGTTTACTTGCAAATATTATCAATGCAAATACCTAGACACTTATTTTAGTATTTTGCCCTAATCAACCCCTAAAGGTGCAAATTTGGATTGGGGGTGAATTAAAGAACCGTAAGTATTTCCTATGTTTATTGAGTTAGAACATTCTTTTTTGGCATACAGATGGATTTTTAAAATATTTAGAAAGGGGCGTAAGGGACTTTGAAAATTTTAACCCTAAAGGGGTAAAAGGAGAATCAACTAAAAAGTGGGGGGGGGGGGGTTAAATTTATTAATTTTTTTCGCTGTGAGTTCCATTTTATAATAAAATGGGTTAAAAGAGATTTTTTGAAATTCCTCCCATACGGGGGTGAAAAGGGATAAAATGTGTTTTTACGAGTTCCTCAATATCTCTTAGACCCGATGAGATAGCGACTTGGTGTCTACTTGCAAAGATTATCAATGCAAATACCTAAAAACGTATTTTACGATTTTGTCCTAATCAACCCCTAAAGGTTCAAGTCTGGATTGGGGCTGAATTAAAGAACCCTAAATATCTCCTATGTTTATTGAGTTAAAACACTCTTTTTTGGCATGTAGATGTATTTTTAAAATATTTAGAAAGAGCTGTAGGGGATTTTGAAAATTTTAACCCTAAAGAGGTAAAAGGAGGAAAAGCTGAAAAAGGGTAGGGGGTGAATTAAGGACCCTTCGTTACTTCTATGTTTATTGAGTTAGATCAGTCTTTTTTTGGTATATAGATATATTTTTAAAATATCTAAAAAATAGTTTAAGTGATTTTGAAAAATGTACCCTAAAGGGGTAAAAAGAGGTAAACTATGTTTTCACGAATTCCACGTATCTCTTAGGCCCGGTAAGATATCGACTTGGTGTTTTGCATGAGTAGCTATCCAATGCAAATGTCTAAAACCACATTTCATTGACCTAATCGACACTTAAAAGGTGCGAATTTGAATTCGGGGTGAATTATAGAACCCTTTGTATCTCCTGTGTTTGTTGAGTTAGATCATTCTTTTTTGGCATATAGATGTATTTTTAAATCTTTAGAAAACGTTTTTAAGGGTTTTTTAAATTTCACCCCTAAACCGGTAAAAAGGGAAAACTGAATAGAAGTAGAAAGTTAAAATTATTTTTCGCTGTGGGTTCATTTCAGTATAAAACGGGCTGATTTTTTTAGAAATTGCACCCCTAAAAAGCGAAAAGTGGTAAACTGTTTAGCGTATTGAGTGATGGAGGAGGGGGACACTCTAGAATGCATTTGAGATTTAGAAGAAGAAACAAACATTTGTAGTCCGTACGAAGAACGGGCATCTTGCTAGTCCTCTATATAATAAAGGAGAACGATCCAGACGTGTGTGTCCGTCACGAAAATTGCAGACGCGATGTCTCTGGTTGAGCGAATGTGGGTTACGGTAGCGGAGCCCCAAGGGCCCCTTTGGAGAGGGGTGGAGCCCGAAGCCCCGATGTCCCCTTTGGAGAGGGGAGAAGTCCCGAGGGTAGCCCTTAGAGAGGGGCGAAGCCCCGAAGGCCCCTTGGAGAGGAGCGCAGCCCCGAGGGCCCCCTTGGAGAGGGACGAAGCGGAGCCCCGTGGCCCTCTTTGTGAGGGGCGGAGCTTCGAGGGCCCCTTGGAGAGGAACAGAGCCCCGAGGGTCCCCTTGGAGACGGGCGGAGCCCCGGGGCCCCTTGGAGAGAAGCAGAGCCCCGAGGGCCCCCTTGGAGAGGGGCGGAGTCCCGAGGGCTTCTTACAGAGGGGCGGAGACCCGAGGGCCTCCTTGGAGAGGGGTGGAATCCCGAGGGCCTCCTTGGAGAGTTTTAAAATAACCTTTTTCTACTCCTGTAACTAAAATGCCATTTAACATACTAACATACACGTCGCTAAGTGACCTTTTAATCATGCCTTCATAACCTATGACTAAAGAGCCTCTTAGTCATGAGCTGAAGTTGGCAACGATGTTTTAGTCATGGGGTGAAGTTAGGTTCAAATAGTATTTGCTTTATTAGCCACAGCCAAATCTAAAATCAAGTTAGTTTCCAACCGTCACTTTGACGTTTGTCAAGCATAATTTAACCTAATATAATAAATGTCAAAATTTTAATGAAATAATATGATGTTATATTCTCTAAATTTGTGGTCGTAGAAAAAGTATAGTATGCAACTCGTTTTATAAACTTATTAGTCACTCATTTTATTAAACACTCGCTCCGCTGCGCTTCGCTCGTGATTAATAAAACTCGTGACTAAAATGACGTTTATAAAACTTGATGCATAATATACTATTATGACGTAGTTCTATTATAGACATGAATAATGTAGTAATTATTTCCGCCTGTATTTAAAATACTTGTGCGTTTGGTTCAAACATGAATAGTAATTTACGTTACGAGGCCGGAAAATGACTTATTAAAATACTCGTTTAGAAATTCCAGACTCGGCTCGTTCCTCGCCTCGTCCGTAAACATCTAAACTCGTACTTTAATAATATTTTAGGGCCGTGTATCGTACAATGTTTTATTTCATACTGTTTTATATTATCGGCCTAATTACTTTAATCTATACATATATAAAGGAAAGTCACAACCCTGACTAATCAACGCAGAGCCGAAACCACTGGCACTAAAAACTTGATATTTGGGTGGAAGGTTCGGTTTGTTACGTAAGGTAGCGTTAAGAAAGGATTTTTTGAAATTCGACCCCTAAGGGGGTGAAAAGGGGTAAAATGTGTTTTCACGAATTCCTCAATATTTCTTACAGCCGATAAGATATCGACTTGGTGTTTACTTGCAAAGATTATCAATGTAAATACCTAGAAACGTATTTTAGGATTTTGCCCTAATCAACCCCTAAAGGTGCAAATGTGGATTGGGGATGAATTAGAGAATTTCTAAACGAGTATTTTAATAATATTTTAGGGCCGTGTATCGTACAATGTTTTATTTCATACTGTTTTATATTATCGGCCTAATTACTTTAATCCTCTATATAATACAGGAGAACGATCCAGACGTGTGTGCCCGTCACGAAAATTGCAGACGCGATGTCCCTGGTTGAGCGAATGCGGGTTACGGTAGCGGAGCCCCAAGGGCCCCCTTGGAGAGGGGAGGAGTCCCGAGGTCCCCCTTGGAGAGGGGAGGAGTCCCGAGGTCCCCCTTGGAGAGGGAAGGAGTCCCGAGGGTACCCCTTAGAGAGGGGCGAAGCCCCGAATGCTCCTTGGAGAGGAGCGCAGCCCCGAGGACCCCCTTGGAGAGGGACAAAGTCTCGAAGGCCCCCTTAGAGAGGGGCGGAGCCCCGAGGCCCTCTTTGTGAGGGGCGGAGCTTCGAGAGCCCCTTGGAGAGGGTCAGAGCCCCGAGGCCCCCCTTGGAGTGTCGGGCCCCCTTGGGGAGAATCAGAGCCCCAAGGGCCTCCTTGGAGAGGGGCGGAGTTCCGAGGGCTTCCTTGGAGAGGGGCGGAGTCCCGAGGGCCCCCTTGCAGAGGGGCGCAGCCACGAGGGCCCCCTTGGAAAGGGGCGAAGCCACGCGGGCCTCCTTGGAGAGGGGCGAAGCCCCGAGGCCTCTGTTGGAGAGGGGCGGAGCCCCGAGGGTCCTCTTGGAGAGAGGCAGCGCCCCGAGGGCCCCCTTATTTGGTCAGGTGGACGGCAGGGGCGTGGGACGTGTTATGAAAATTTATGAGATGTTTTGTAAAAAAAGACAAGAGGCCGGAAAGTGTCACTTTCCGGCCTTGTGATGTAATGTTCCACTTTCCGGACTCAAATTGACGACGCAGTCATATTTTCCGGACAGTATGAAATAAACAAATTTTACCAACATATATTTTTTAAAGGAATCCAAGTAGGTAATGCCAACATAAACCCAAAATTCTTTGACCTTGAAAATTTTTATAGGAAAAAAACGTACTTTGTGTTTAATTGCGCCACGCGGCATTCTTCTGAAACGTAACCCCCGTGAATGGCGAGGTCTGCCTGTACTACAAGGTTGTGTGTTATCGTTATTATTTAATATATATTCAGAGATAATTTTTAAGAGCAAATAAACATTCCAACGGGAGCATAACAATAAACGGAGAAAGAATCATATCGATAAGCTATCCGGATGATACTGTTCTAATAGCAGAATCCGAACAGGAATTACAAGAAATGCTAACTAACATTTCAACAATTATCGATAAATACGGACTTAAAATAAACGTTACGAAAAGTAAGTCAATGGTAATGACTAGAAACCCCATTATCCATAGAATGGCACTACAACATAACAACCAAACTATTGAAAACATTTCCAGCGTACATAAATCAAACAAGTAGAGACACTCACTGTCGGTTCCTTTGATGTTAAAATGTATGTAAGCTGACATTTCCCAATTCCGCTACTTAGGATCAATGCTGAATGACCATAGAGAGATTGTCTACAGGAAATCGTGCCGTATTGAGGCTGCATGCACAGCCTTCATGAACATGAAACTAACATTATGTTCTCAACAAATTCATATTACATTATGAACTAGACTACTGCGGTGTTATGTATTCTTGGTATTATTCTACAAAGTAGAGACCTGGACTCTAAACAAAGAGGCAATTAGAAGAGTAGAAGCATTTGAAATGTGGATATATCGGCGAATGTGGTGCATTCCCTGGATAGATAGAGTGAGCAACAAAGACGTTCCAGAAAAAATGTAGAAAACAGAATGTGTTAATACAATAAAAAGTCACAAACTTCAGTATTTAGGTCGTATCGTGAGGAATCATAAATGCCGTTTATTTCAACTCGTGTTGCAAGGCAAAATCAACAGACGCAAATCTCCAGGTCGCAGACGTATATCCTGGTTAAACAATCTCAGGGACTGGTACAGATTAACATCGACTGCGTTATTCAGAGTAGTTACCTCACCTTAGGAGTTTTAATTTATTAGTATTCATTTTAGATACAAACTTTTCTTGTTTTCTGAACTGTATGTTTCAAGTAGTGCTTACAATACCGGACCAAAATCTTAATACCGGTATTCGGTATTCAAAATTTTTCATACCGGGATATATTCAAAATTTTTCATACCGGGATACCGGTATTACTATTAAAAATTTACTTATTAAATTTATACCTAGTTATTACGACATTTAAAAATAATATCCAGAAAATAAATAGAAATGTATTGTTAAAATTAACGTTGCTTACAAAAGGAATACCATTAACTTAACATTTTTTTCTTTATAAGTAGATAAATAAATACAGTAGATAAAAAATATGACAAATAACAAATTCTATAAATATAACAAAATTAAGTTTTTTTATGTGTAACTAATATACGAACTAACAAATTAAAATTGTCCATCAAATATTAATTTTCTTTATTAAACTGTGCTCTCGAAAAGCATTAACAATTGATAGTTTCATCATTAAGAGAAGACCGAATTTTTGTACAGATAATGTCCTTTCCGTCTCCACACTTGTCGGTACAATGGTCAATTAAGTAATCGTATGCCTTTTTTAAATATGTCCCTTTTGTTCCACTTTTTTCAAAAAACGTGATCTCATCTTTTATTTTTTGCTCAAATCCCGTTATTTTTTTAAATCCTAGGCACAGTTGTAAGTGTTTCTTCTACTGCCGCCTGCAGTTTTCTCTTTAACACGTCACGGACAGACATCGAGCAGGATTCTAAAATAGTTTTATTATTAGATGCCGAACAGGATTCTTCTGTCATATTTGTAACTTCTGTTAGTGATGTTTCTTCCTCTAAATTTGCATGTGAAAGCCGCCGTTTATTTAAACATATACTAATATTTTTCTTGAGTGTACTTTTAGGTAGACGTTCAGATAACATCCCGTTGTCATCTTGTGAGCCCCTTTGTAGCTATTGAAGTATTTGTGACAAATTTGTTCGTCGCTGTAAAATGCGAAATTTTAAAGCTTCCAGTAGTTGCAAAGATATTGAATATTTGTGTTGGGAAAGAGCCTCCATCATAAATTTTAAAGATGCATCAGCCGGGAAAAGATTTACATCTTTTCAACATAATGCGTCTACTGCTAGTTTTATAGGAATCAACGCGGCAATAGTTGCAGATAAATTAAGTTCGTCAGAAAAACTTTATAGCCGAAACTATATCAATCAGCGCTTTTTGAACACAATATCTTAATTTATAAAACTTTTCCAACATGAACAACATACTTTTCCAGCGTGCCCGACAATCTAATTTCAGAGCAATTTCCCTACCAAATTGTTCTTTGACGTAATTTTGTAAAAAAAATCATTTTTAGAAGGTGAGTTTTGAAAGATCTTTACAGTACCTACTAAATCAGATTCTATAATGACGCCATCAACATCCCTTCTTCATCCATATCATCGTCATCTTCCTCGACATATTGTAATCAACATCTACACTAGGGGTTAACTTATACAGAACATCCGTAATTGCTAAATTTATACCATGTGCCAAGCATTGCTGATGTTCAGCATCTATAAGTTTTCTTAATTTCACCAAAATCGATGCGCCGTCAGTGGTTACCCCAACTGTCACTAGAAATATTTAAAACAAAAGCATTTAATTTTTCTTCCAAAAGTGTTAAGTACTTTTCTGCTGGTATGAACCGATTGCATATACCTATTAATCCGATATTCCACAAAGTTCCCCCAGCAGAGTGCACGTTAATATTTATAGAACGTCGATTACGAATAGATGTCCATTCATCAAAGGTAATACCTTTACATTTCAAGTTAGATATTTTATTAGTTATAGTTTCTCTAATAATCTTGCTATATCCTAGCACCATATTTCTTATTGTGGATGAAGATTTTGGTATATCTTTAAACCCCGTCGCACTCAAACTTTCTCTTGTCATAAGAATTAATGAAAATATTAAGACAGGCCATCGCGAGCGGTCATGCGTGCGAGCTATTGTGTAAGTTTATTATTTTTAAAATAACTCGTTAATAGTTTCGGATGTTTCGAAGCACCGTGTCCGTCACTGTTAAGAAAGTTCACACTTATTTGTAAGATTTAATCCATGCATTGTTTTTAAATGGGTATGAAGGTCACTCGTAGATCCTCCAGCGCATTTTATTTCTTTGGAACACTTCTTACATTTAGCCAATTGCCCACTTCCGTTAGGAAATGGTTCCAAACGAAAGCTTCATCGTTTCAATTTCTATGCTCAGCAAAGTTTTTTGCATCCATGACCTCCAAGGGGTCATGGTGTCTAATAATTAAAATATGTTTAAATTAATTATGCTATCATTTGTTTAACTAAAA
Source organism: Agriotes lineatus (assembly GCA_940337035.1). Classification (NCBI taxonomy): domain Eukaryota; kingdom Metazoa; phylum Arthropoda; class Insecta; order Coleoptera; family Elateridae; genus Agriotes; species Agriotes lineatus. The sequence continues at coordinate 29,392 of CALNHX010002941.1, read as the reverse complement.
ATACTTTCAATAAATATTTTGATTTATTGGTCACATATTTTAGTTTTAAATGTAATAAATATTTTTATATCCCGACACCTAACGGTATAAGGGCTTTGATTATATATATATAAATATTTTTATACATGTAATACCAAAATACCGGTATTTTTGGATCAATACCGGATAAAAATTCTCCGGAATCCCGGTATTGTAAGCTCTAGTTTCAAGTGAGATAGGCTGTCAGAGACTTCTCTGTAGATGTTAATTTGTTTTTGTAAAATTGCCCGCGTATTTACTTCACTGTTTTTTCATTAATACAAGAATTTTTCCCCAGTGCCATTTTAGCGCCTCTAGTTACAGCCCTGCCAACAACAAAAGGGTAGCCCTCCTAGATAAACACTGTGGTTAGGGATCTGCAACGTCAATTGTGTTTTCTTCCTAAAGGAATAATTGTGAAATCAAGTTATTTCAGGTTATTTAATAAACTTATTTACTGCTTTACACCTTAACTTTGTAACATTTTATTTTAATCATAACTAAGATTTTTATTCACCACCTTCTAGGATTCCTAATTAGTACTAATTATGGTTACCTCACTCTGTAATTATATTTTCATTACATTGAAACATTATACATTTGCTACCATTATTTCATTTAAATGTTATTATTTAACACAGGTTCAGCAATTATTCAATCATTATTGAAAGTTATCAAAATAATTTCAATTAAAAAAGATTCTTTTTTTAATCACAATGCAGTTAAATGTAGAAATTTAGGTGTACCCTGTTGTACATGCAACTGGATAAATTTTAAAATTGAACACTCATGCGGATACAATTTTAAATGTGCAATAAACATTAAACTTCTTCACACGCAAAACAAAAACAAGTCTGTACACTTTCACATTTGCAATGTTTCAAAACTGTGTATATTTTACGACACCTCTTGCATTTAGGATATTTGAAAGGTTCGTTGCAGAAGGATTAATACTTTAGTTAAAAATTTGATGCAAAATAATTTAATTCAAGTTAAATATTACATCCGTAAAGCTTGCATTTTTCAATATACTTTTGAGCATTGCTCCAACAATTTTGTACACATTCACAATACAACAAAATAAAACTGTATTATTACGACATTTTACCTTCCATTCGATAGTATATTAATTATATTTACATAGATCAAACAAGTGATACAATTATATAAAAATTATAAATCACACGTTAAGGTATATAGTGAAACTACCTGTATAATGCGATTAATGTTAACTAACCATATAAACGCCACATAATTAAAGCATTTTAGAGCTATCTTTGCTTTTTGTTGAATCAATACTGCTAATTGGTGGTGGTGTAAATTTGGTATGTTGTGCTGCTACTTTTGGTGGTGGTTTTTGATCTCCGCATTTCTGGCTTTCACTTTGCGAACTTTGTTTGGAGTCTTCGCCACACTTTCCTGTTGGATCTCCTTTTGGCGGTTCAGTTGGTTTACAAGCCTTAGCTTCAGCTTGTAATTCCTTTTCCTTCTGTAGAGCCCTTTCAATTTTATCCTCAACTTCAAGAATTTCCTCCTTGTCGAGAAGATCGATCAATTCATCTACTTGTTTATTACTTAAATGCACATTTTCTTTTCCAATAAATTCGATTACCTGTAAAAATGTTTTTTTAATGGAATACTATGAATGTTGTTACTGTTGCAAAACTTACCTTAAGTACATCTTCTACTTTAACTGATCCATCACTGTCGTCATCGATTTTTCCAAGAACATTTTTAATTTGCTGTATGCGAGAATCATCTGGAACATCTTGTATTTTCTTAATTGCTGCCATAATGTCGTCAATTCGTAATAATTCTTGCTTCTTTTTATCTGTAGCTTCAGTTTCAAGATCTTTTTTCAGTTCTTTCTCTTTACTTTCTAGTTCCTCTAGAACGCAGTCCAATTTGGTGATCATCTTATTAACTCGCTTGAAAAGACGTTTTGCTGCTTTACTTTCTTTAACTGCTGGTTTAACTTCATCCGCAGTTGCTCTCTTCAAATCTTGAACATCTTCCTGATAGTCTGCCATTTCTTCCTTCAAGTCATCAAGAACTTCCTTTTCAACAACAAACTTCTTATTGTCTTTACAAATTCTATCAAGTGCATGTTCTATCACTTTAATATCTTTTGCACGTAATTGTTCCGCTGGTTTAGTTTCTGCTATTTTCTCAGTACTTGTGGTTAGAACTTCTGCTTTGTCTTCAAGGACAGGTGCTTTATCTACAAGAACTTGTGCTTTGTCTATTAGGATTTCTTTCTCGATTTCTTTCTTCTTTTTCTCTTCACATTGTTCACGTCGTTCTTCTTTTATCCTCCTTTCTTCTTCTTTTAATACCTGTATTTTAACTTTATTGTCAATTTTACCTTCTTTCTCACCAATTGCGGCTTGAGTGTGGGTCATCACAGCTTCAGGTAAAGCAGAAATAGTTGCTTTTAACTTATCGTGCGTTGGTATAGTTTCTGGCAGCATAAGTGCTCGAGACAACAGCAACAATGATGGAGGGACTTTTTCATTTAGGCTTAGATATAGCCACTGTTGTAACTGACTTCGGAGCCGAGCTTCAGATACTCCATACGCTCTCATTCCACGAGCTCTGCAAGCTTGCTGCATTTCATACAATGTCAATGAATCTACCCCTTCCTTTTGTATCATTTTATCATCAGCAGCTAAAGATCGTAGTTTCATTCTTAACTGGAAACGCAGTATGTTATTGGTTCCCAGTGTTTGTACTTCCAAAACTTTACAAAGAGCTACAAGCTGACTGCGTGAGAGGGAGTCGAGCGTTATTTCGTCTTCAAATAGTTTTGAAAATTTCATAATTTCTTGGCTAGTTACTTCTTCTCCGGTCTTTCGTACTCTGATGACCCACTGGTTAAAATCCTTTGCTAGCTGAGATCTATGATCCTTATGTTGTACTGCCATGTCATCCAGCGTTTCTTGCAGGAACCTCGCCATTTCTATTTTTACTTTAAAATTTTTTTTATTCTTATTTTCCTTTTCTGTAGCAGTTTCAAAAGTAGAAGGTAACATACCAGGGAACAGTTTAATGAATACTGGCAATAAAAATTCCAGAAATGGTACAACAATAAATACTGAAAAAGGCAGTAGTCGGAACATATCACCCACTGTTCGTACCAACAGCCGGTGTTCTCGTCGTGTGAGTGAATGCCCTCTTAAAATTCTCCATACTAGAACGGATGATATTTTTACATCTATAAACAATAACCTAAAGCCATGGTAGTAATGAAGCAATTCATCGTAAATTCTTTGACTTATAGGCTTTTTTACTACCTCTTTTTTGGGTACTTCAGCAGGAAGTTCTTCTTTCTGCTTTTTAATTGCTTGGACAGTTTGTTCTACCTTCGAAGATGGTTTTAATGGTTCTTTGTCGTATGTTACTGCCGATAATGATAAATTGCGAACAATCAAATTATGGTAGTAAGTGTCACTGTGTGGATGTGCGGAAACATTTTTAAATCTTACATTACTTAGTAGCGTCGAGTTTTTAACTATGTCAAATGGTACAGCAAACTGAACATGAACGGAGGAGTGGTATTTTCTCTTATGACAGTTTTCACTACATAAACATTTTATGGCTCGATTTGAGTGAGAACAACCTGAAAAATGTATTTTTAGCGAACAATCTTATGAAATATATTCCAGACATAACCTATGCTGGCGGTATTGCACAACTTGCATAGGCTATCTGAATTGCAATTACTTACTTTTAAATAATTTGTACGAACGAGTTACAAGATGTGGTGAGCGCACAAATACTTGCATTTTTTAACAGACGAATTTTGACAAGTGACAGATACGATTTTCGAAAATGACGGTAGCCATCGACGACGTTCTCCAATTATTTTGTTCGAACACTTTTTCGTGCGTAGTGGCAGCGGAATTTTCCAATCTTAGAAGTGACGAGATGTCACTACAACACGGCATGACATCAAATTGGTTGCTACCAACCTCACAAAATTTTGCATGTTCATTCACTGTCGCTAACCTACAATATTCATATTGTCAATTTCTATCAACAGTTTAAACTCTACCTGCGATAAATCTCCAGTTTTATCCGGCTCGATCAGAATAAATTGTCGACTCCATCATAATACAGTAGATAAGATAAACATATACTACACACAATCTGCTTCACCTTTTGAAAAAAATTAAATGCATGTTGCTGTGCAACTAATACAGCGTGATCCAGAAAATTTGCAATAAATGGGAAAATTATTTATTAATAGCTCCAAAAATCTTAGAATATATTTATATTCTAATACAAGAACATATTAGCAAATAAAGTTGGTGCATATTTAGAAATTGAAAGAACACAAATGAAATACAAATAAATTTGTATAATGCACAGGGTGAAGCAAAAGAATATATCAACTCGGTCTAAGACCAAAATTTTATAAAATAAAGTTAAGGATTACATACTGTAATGAAATATCAATTGACAGCCCATATTTCTGTTTATTTTAGATTTTTTAATGTCTCCGAGAATTAAAATTTAGAAAGAAAAGTGTTTACAGTCGATCCTTTTTCAATATGACTCAGAGCAGGCCATGACTATACATTTTTATAAGAGTGTAGATAAAAATTTAGTTAAAAATTGGGGTTTTTAGTGCTTTATTTTAGTTGTGAAAGGTACTTCTTTTCTTCAGTAGAGAAATAGTATATTATATCATGAGGGACTAAAGCGGACCATTTAATCCCGCGAGTGGAGGTTGTTGCCTCGAGGGCGAAGCCCGAGGGCAACAACTCAAGGGATTTAGACACTTTAGTCCCGAGGTATATACGTTATTTTTTGCACTTTTGGGAACATTATCATCAAACATTTCCAAAATTTGGAATCTGTCAATTTGGAAACTAACAATTACATTTTTTTTTAAACTGAATTGCAGCAGGCCCTGGGTAGCCTGAATCAGTTGGCAGTACTGAAATGTATTGTCAGTATATGTCAAATTCGATATTTGCAGGTTAAGTTTTGCGTCAGTGTGTCTTAAATGACAAACAAAACCTAACCTATTAACTTCGTGTGTACATAAATTTACCATAGTGTAACGCCCTTGAAGCCGGCTTTCGTGTGACGAATGAGTCACGCCTTCTAGAACGACCCTGGGGGTTAATGCACGCGATGCGTCACCATTTGCCGGACTAGTCGAGAATATCTCGACGCTGCCGGAATGACTCAACCGGCGAATATATAAGCCAGCAAAGCGGGAAGGCAGTCAGTCGGAATTCAGCTTTGAAGTATGCGGAAGCTGCCATATAAAACGCGTGTGTGTAAATAAATCTAGCCAGATAAATCCTTAATGTCAGTCGCGTGAAAATAAATGAAGTGTATTTGTTGTTAGAAATAGTTCCTGATTAGTAGTTATAAATAATTTGTGTTCCGCCTTAATAATCTTGTGTTTTGTAAATAGCATATATATAATACACATATATTGCTGATAGGGCCTGGAAACTTCAGAAAACATTACGGCGCCGACATAGTCTCACTTAGAGTATAACGCGTCTCGTGCGCATGCGTGAGAATTCGAACTCCGCCTTTAGAAGCGAATTTTAAACTTGACCACTTCCCCATTGGGCGGACGACGCCGCCGCGCTTGCGCACAGCTCACCGTATACATGAAGGAGTTGGTTGTGTGTCTCACTTCATCGGTGAGTTTCCCACTCATAGCCGCTAGCAATATAGTAAGTATTAGATATATGGTAAATAGTAAAGATAAATTGCTGTAAATAAATACTTAAAACAAGAAGCGGCGTATAATTTTTAAATAGCCCAAAACGTAAAACGTGACAATAGTTACGGTATCGTTTTTACTTTAGTCGCTAGGGATTAAATGAGCTAATTTAGTCCCTGTTTACGGGAACTAAAGTATCAACTTTAGTCCCGGATGTGCAAAAAAGTTATTTTCCCCACTAGTGACAAATGTTTATTGTTATAGTAACGGACGTCTACAACTTCTAAGTTTCTGTAAATTATAATTTATCGCATTTCATATTGTAACATACTAAACTTCTACATTCAAAGTCATTGAGTAAAGTGGTTCTTTACACCATAGCAACTGCGATTTGTCTTACGTTTGGCAATGAAGAAAGGGCGCTGTCAGTTTGCGACATATTCGAAGTTAGAAGGTTAGGTTTTGTGTGCATTTGTGTCCAGACTGGTCTAAACCTAACTTGCTAACTTAGAATTTGACAGAGACTTACAGTGCAACCAACAATACACTTCAGTACTGCCAAAACGCATCACATCAACTAGAGCTGCTTATTGTGATTCAGTACATAGAAACGAGTTCTTCTCAGCTTGGTTATGTTTTGACATTTTAATGTAATATTTCCCATTTCTATCTGAAATAAGATGAAATAGTACACGGAACGCTCTTTAGAAAAAAATCACCCATGCTTGTTCAGTAAAACATCACTTTTATAAACTAGTTGCGTAAAGTACTATGATAATGTAGATGTCAGATAAATTAAACGTCAACATTTCATTTTGGGCATTTCTTACAAAGGTATTAGAAAAAATAGCATGTTCGACACGTTAAAAAAATTATTCTTCTATGCTTGTGTAGAATTAATGCGCTCTCTTCGCTGTGCTCGCTCATTAAACGTTTACACTCGCTGGAAAGCTCTTACTGTTCTTAACTTTTGCATATCACTATTTCCTACTCCGGTGTGGGAAGTATTCAAATGCGTGCACTCTAATAATCTACTATGATTGGCTGAAACTGACAAATAACTTTTATTAGCAACCATATACAGTCTGTTCAACAAAAAAGGCGCCGCCTTCTAGCTACTTTATTATTTATTTTAGACCCAATAAACCTTATATAAAATCAAATGGCACAAAAAAATGTTATCTTCAATTGTTTCAGAGTGGTGACGTCACATGCAATTTTTTTAAATGACACTATATATTTTTTTACATTTTCTGGTAGAGGTTTTTTTTCTCTTTGGCTAAGCTGTAAGCTGTAGGTAATCTAAATATGTGTTGATTATGGATAATACACCGTATCATGTGGTGCAATTGGATACACCTTCCACATTTTCTTGCAAGAAAAAAAAAATGCAAGAATGGTTGATTAATCATAATGTAAAAATTGAGGGTAAAAATACGAAAAAGCAGATTTTGGACTTCTTAAAACCTATTAGATGAAACAGCGATCAACATTATGTATGTTAATTGATGGAATTTATCGACTTCTGTGGACTAGTGGTTAACACGTCTGCTTAGCATTCGGGAGGTCGTGAGTTCAATTCCCGTGGCCGTCCGCTCTAATTCTGGTTTTTAGATGGTTTTCCTGAGTCAACAGAGTACCTTCCCTGAGGTGAATGTCGGGGCAGTACTTCTCCACCTTTCCTGGTGTCTCGTCCATGCTCCACCTCTCCTTTTTCTGGCCGATCCTGAAATTCCCGTATTGGCTGAAGAGGGACGCAAGGTCCCTATAGCAGCCGGATTCCAGTTGGGGAAATTGAAATGACCCTGATCCTTTATCTTTACCTTATTGATGGAATTTTAAAAGAACATGGACAATGGACATGGGGTAATTAGAATAGCCAGCCCCACACCAGTACCAATACAACCCATATATAGTACAATCAGCTGCAATAGTATGTACTTAGTACTTATCAAGTACACTCAAAATTTTGCAGTGGACACTGTAAATGTCACGGGAGTTTCCTAAATGGATTATAGTTGTAGTTGGTTGAACAAATCATAACAACATATATAAATTAATCCTATACTAGTCTGGACATTTTCGAAGGAACAAAAAAAAAATCGAAAACATACCTATCGACATTACTGCGATAGAAATTCGAAGGAAATTGGTACGTTCAGGGACTTTGAAGTTCAGACATCTTGATTTACTGGATACCTTACATAACATCATTATTAAAATTGTCTGCCACTTTTAAAATGTGTTATTTAAATGTTGTTATTTTATGTTTCTTCTGCAATAAATAACTGAGTTAACAATATTCATATTTATTTATTACTAAATATATTCTACATTTATATTAAGCGATTAAATAAAACATTTACTTTTTTGAGGTTTTATGAAGTGCCTAAGCTATTTATAATTATCATAATTTATTGAAAAAAAAACTAACAAATCAAATATTTACTGATTAATTCATATTTAATTAAAGCCAATACAACAATTATCGAGAGATCAAAAAAAAAACTGTTCCTCAGAGGGCTGTGTAAATTCAACGTATGAATAATAGGTTGGTGACACTGTACGTCAATGTCAAATTCGAGGTTAGCAGGTTAGGATTTGCGTAATTTTGTGTCCTAACTGACGGCAAACCTAACCTGATAACCTAGAATTTGACATTGACGTACAGTGTCACCAATTTATTATTCATACGTTGAATTCCCACAGCCCGCTGAGGAACAGGTTTTTTGGATCTCTCGATATATCAAGGTATTGCGTACAACTAACTGGCAATGCTGGTTTTGTTTTGAGTCACAACCTTAAAATCAATCCATTGTGACTTTTACTAAAGTAATAGATTTATAACAGAAAAAGTCTTGTTTACACCAACGAAACTGCCTCTAACATACGAGACGGTGCAGACAGGATATCCGTGACGGTTTCCATGGTTACTTTCGTGTACCGCTAAATATTAGAAAAATATAGATATGACCGAATTGTATGCAGGTATTACAAAAACTATTGTACAATACACGTCCGTTAGGGCCTTTACTGCCTCGCCAGTATTATTCGACTCGCTCTTCGAGCTCGTCTCACAAATTCTCTGACTCGGCAGTAAAGGCTATCCTAACGGACTTCTACTGTAAAATACTATAACAGTTGACAACGTTTGAAGCAATGAGCATAGGCGTAATTTTTGTTGTATGGGCATAATTTGTGTTGTATAGTCTGTTCACTAAACATAAAACACAAAGTGGCCTTTGATTTCTAAAATTTCATGAGTGTATTTCCAAAATTCATCTTTTGTCTAGGAATGTACTTACAAAAAGTTACTAAAACAATTAGGTTAAGAGTGTGACATTTAATTAGCATCTGTCATAACTACTTTTAAGGATGTTAAACAAATACTGTGTTTGATACTATTGATGTAGCATTTATTAATAAGTATTTTTATTACATTTTATAAAAGTTCAGGCAAGAATTTCCAGAATAGTATGTACTTTGACACTGGCTTAATGATATTTATTAATTGTCATTTTTAAATTCAAAGTCACCTTTATGCAGGTATGGAAACCTTTGCAAAACAAAATACAGAATCCCTAGCAGACAAATTTTACGTATATGCCAACTTCAAAAACATTTATATGTTTTTGTGTTTACTGAATTGCCTATACTTGTACAAACTGCTTTTCTAATGACGACTGTGACCACAGCGATGACGTGCACATGCGCAAATTAACTTTTTTTGCTGTTTATACAGATTTTTTACATTATACAGGCATTTTTGTACCAAGTACACATAAATCTTAAACTGCAGCACGAATTTCGCAGCCGTAAACTTTTTGTCAAGGTTACACAATAGCTATTTGTGCAACAAGTGCTAAAAGTGGACGTTTATGCACGAGATATGAAAATTATGAAACGAAGCCGAAGGCTGAGTTTCATAGCATGTATCATGCATAAACACTTTTAGCACGAGTTTGAAAACAATATTTTTCTACCGCCTTAAATTTACTGTTATTAGTTCATAAATGTCGATTTAACAAAGGTTTGCATTTATGACAGTTATAATTTATGTCATTAAAGAGATGGCCTGACACGCAGGTGACTGTTTCTGTAGCTAGTAGTTGCCAAAGTTAGTTGTCAAAGGTAATTATAATAGTACACATTTTACTTTATTTATTACATACTGTTTTCATGATTTAAAAAACACTTTACATCTAACGAAAGAAGTAACTAGAATAACTTTACAATCTCACTTCCAGTTCGAAATTCTAAATTAAACAGCTGATTTCACTTTTAACACGCTAAATTATAAAACGTCATTTTTAGTGAAAAACATCTGGTGTGATACACTCACACAACTTCTTTTAACAGTGATCGTATAATTAGCAAAAAATATGATTTTTGATTTTTAAGCATTAATCAAAATTTTTCAAAAATTACAAATTGTACAAGAACAGTACAAAATAGAGAGTTAGTTGAAGAGACAATTAATATACCGTATGTTCTATTTAAAATACAAGTTAATGAAAGAAAAAAAACAAAAGAAACCCATTTTAGAAGTATTCAACTGGAAAATCACCTATCTCACAACAATACACATTAAAAATGTAATAAAAATATAAAGTTTGAAAAAATCGTTAGAGCCGTTTTGAAAAAATCGAAAAATGTGAAAAATCTCAAGAGTAAACACCTACTTTCGGTTATGAGATTTTCTTCAAAAGCTTGCATACCTCTTTTTGTTTTTTAGATATTCTGTTCACAGACAGACACACACACACAGACAGACATACACACACACACAGACAGACCAATGAAAAAATATGTGAAGATCTGTTGAAAACTCAATTTCGAATTTTTGGGGTGAATCCAATACTTTCTTTATCGTAAAAGGAAGTAAAAAGCTAGCGCTAAAAGGCCTAGTTTTAGTAGTGGTTGTAGAAAAAAAATATAAAGGTTTGTTTTTTATTATAATATACATTAGGATTGCACAAAAGTATACGTCCGTCAAATGAGAGAAATTATTCCAAACATATGACGGACGTAGTATACGCAACATTTTTTGTGTGCAACCACAATGCATATTATAATCAAAAACACATTATTAATTTTATGTTTTACTAACTAATAGATTATTTGTTGTTTACATCTGTGATACCGAATATATAAATAAGTCCATAACAACTGGGGCATTATAATTCATAACGCCTTCTCCTCGTTATCGACCAATCACGTACAGTCGCGGAATTAAAAATCCGGGCTAGTCTTATGGAGGATTTTTGCAATTTTTGGGTAATGTAAATTGGGATTTTCTAGGTTAGCAAGTGACAGTTAAACAATGAGGCATGCTATCATAATATGCGATTAATTATTTTGACTTTGAATAATTTCACCAGGTAACGTGATAAATAAAGTAAAGTAAGATATACACTGAATCATTTTAAATGCCCGGATTTTTAATTCCGCGACTGTACGTTGATGCGTCCATGCATCCAATTTCTATGTTATTAAAGTTATTAAAAAACACTAATAAAAGACATAAAATTTTGTATGCAATCACTTGAAATTTCTGCCCTCAGGCGTAAACATATTTATAGTGTCTTTGGCACATAATAGTTATTTATGTATCAATGGCGTAAAGCAGGCGTTTTTGGTCCGCGGCGTGAAAGTTATAGTACTAGGTGCGCAACACCAAGGGCTATAACACGACAAGAGCTAAAGATTGCATACCAAACTGTATGTATGATCGAAATTTAATATTAAAAAGGTAGATCTAGATTATATAATATCGTTATCAATAAAATCAGGGAAATTCTAATAGTTATTTTAGCTAAATAGTATAGTACCTTTGTAACTATAGTTTTTCTGAATACGTGTAATGATATCAGCTGATGAAAAAGAATTTTATCGCCCGCTGACGCCATTTCTGCGACCATAACAGAATATACGTTTGAAAATTAAATCTAAAAGCGCCTGTTATTGATCGATTGTACATAAATAGCTATTTTGTGCAAACTTGTCTAAAAGTGTATGGCTGTTGTTATTAGTAACGGCCGAGAAAGCGAATTTCGCCGCCGTTAGTAATAATAACGGCCGCGAAAATGAATTTTGCAGCCGTAACTCCGTCCGTAAAAATCAACTTTTCGGTATGGTTGCCCAAAAATAATTATTTTAAATTTGTTAAATTTATCCGCGATCTATTACTGGATGGCTGTACTACAGCCTGTATATCCGGCTTATTTGTCAAAGCGAAAGAGATATAAATAGCATAAGTAAAAGTACGTCACTGCAAAAACAAGTTTATTTGTATTTATTCAGAAATTATTGAAGACCTTGGTTGGTTGCAGTCGGTCCACCTTGTTTGTTCTAACCTTGACGATTTCTCTGCCCAAGCGCAGTTTGAGCGGGATTCCTTCTGATTGGCACTGGCCTTTGTGCCGAGCCGCCATGTTTTACTAATTTTGGGGTGTGTTGAAGGCAAAAAGGGTGAAAACACCAACCCCGTTCAAAGAGGTAACTATAGTTTGTTATCAAATAATGTTGTGAAAGTGTTTATTGTTTTTATTTGCTTTAACAACGAGCTTGGTAGGGTGTCGTTGCTTTACTATTACTACGCACGCATGCACGCCATGGAGTCGTAAGCCCAAGGTTGTAAATGCGCCTGTAGTAAAATTCTCATTGATTTTGTTGAATTGTACACGTTTATTATTTGCAATGGTGTAGGGCAATGGGTTTGGGCACCTTGGATTACCTGCGTCTTCGAGTTGCTAGCCTTTGTTTAGGTTGATAATAATAGGTTTGATGTCATTAGTCATGTCGCACACGGCGCTGCGTTGTAGGTTGCGAATAATTTATATTTCTGTATGATAGTGGACTTGATTAGCATAGAAGGACCGATTCAGTTCTTTTCCAAATTCGATATTTGTGTGTTTAAACTCGTGACTCACGAGCGTTTTGGGTTTATAGTGTATTGCACCCATCGGTAAGTAGTTTTGTGCTCAATATTTGCATTGTTATTGTTCACATATTTGTTTAAACAGTACAGAGTAGTTTGATTACGCTTGAGTCATGAAGCTATGCATCCTTACACGTGGAGACAAAGACCTTGGTGATGGATAAGTGTTGCATAACTTAAAAACCTATTTCATTATGCCGATTTAATTCCAAAGGTCACTTGAGGCACTTGTATTTTTGTTTTAACTGTTGGTAGTTGATTTTATCAGTAGTTAATATTTGCAATACCCTAATGCTAATTTCTAGAAAATTGGTAGGTTAACTCAGGTATCTAATGGTTTATGGAGTTGAAATTTGGCTTGTAAAATGGAAAATTTAATTTTGAAATTAGACGAATTGAATAACGATAATGATATGACTGTCAATAGTGCTCGTGATGTAGTAGACTGACGAAGGTCATATTACGACGAGCAGAAGTTACACCTAAGTATTAAATATAATTGCAATTGGCCAAACACAAGTTCAGCAATTTTGCTTCTTGAAATAATTAATAGTTGCAAAGAAATTGCAGTTTTAATATTTTATCATAATCATTGTTAACCTCGTAGATTAGTAGCAGTAATTTTTTGTGTTTCTAATCAGACTCTTATCTAATGTTATTTAGGAAACAAAAAATCAGATTTAACCTGTAAAAACCGTAAGTTTGTTTTAAATTAAAATAGAGTTGTGTTAGTTGATAGATCATAAATAGATGTACATGCAATAAAACCAAATTTGATGTAAACGACACTTATTTGAAGATATAATAATGTGCAAAGTGTTTGAACTAGGCCGTGTCTAGGTTCATTCCAAAGTGCAGGTTTTTTTTTTAGTATTGTGTGCACTTCAAAACGGGGAAGATATAGAATCGGACCTCGAATTACCCACTAATTTATATTAGAAAAGATAGCTTAGAGCTGCAGAAGCACATTACAAAGCAGCTAAAGCTTGTTAGGTTATTTGCAGTGTTTGTTATTGTTGTGATACTCTAGCGGCAATAGATTAAAACAAAATTGCGTTTATGTCAAATCGGTGATAATCACCCAATACTAAAAATTACATGTACTCTGGAGTGCACTTTTACACAGGGTTTGAACTACCTTGTTGTAATCTTGAAAAAACTGAAAAATTAGAGGGTGTTTGTAATGTAAATTATATGATCCTATTCGGTAATTTTTTCTTTGTAACTAAATCAATTTTTAAATTACTGTACCTACCTAATTTTTATTCTAATTCTGTTTCGTCTTATTAGTGATCATTTTAATTGTGCTTTGATTGGAGAGAATGTGTCTTTTTTTCAAAAATATATAGAGTGTAAGCTTCTATAAGCTGACACTTATAGTGTTTACTGCTTTGTCTGGTTAAGAAAAAATAAATGATTAGTAGGTAGGGTATATCTTCAAGCTGTTTATTGTTTTAGTGCACATTTATGTACCTACATGTATGTATGTGTGTATCTGTAATAGAATTATGTAATTCAGTATCTACTAATAGAGTCAATAAAATACACAGTTTTTGCTGGTTCATGCAGTTTTGCATATGGTACTCAAGATTTTTTGTGTTGAAATGCTGTGAAATCATTTCTTGTGAATTGTTTTAAACTGCCAATAAATTTTGAAGCCTCAAGAAGTTATCAAATCAGAATCTTGGATGATCACCTGGATTTAGTCTTTGGACTCACTTTTGTTATCTTGCTCACTTCCATTTTAAATTCACCAGTTTAAACTTTGAATATCAAGTTTGCGATCTTCCTCATATATTTGTTTGCCCTTGAATATAAACTCTTCCAGATTTTGGTCATCTGTTGCTCTTAATTCTCCTCTCCTGAAATCAAGAGTGTTGACAATGGTGATCATCTTACAGCTTTTTTGAAGTATCAAATATATAGATAATGCCCCTTAACACAGCAATAGTTTGAAAGGTCTGATGCTGATTGTACAGCTTCTATTTTTAACAAAATATGTAGGATTGGCATACCAAAATCGTATTTTGTAGTAGAAAAATAATTTTGTCATGTTTATTTCCCTCGTCTGAAAGACGAAGGAAGTATTGTAATCACAAGAAAATCACCTTCCGATATTTCTTCAGATCTTCACGTTTCAAGGTCCCTAGATGACGAAATAGAGATTTATATATTTAGTGTGTAAAGAGCAACCGAATACCAATATGGCTCTACACTCGAAATACATACAAAATTTTTTATACGGTCCTAAATAAATGACAAAATTGTTAAATAATTGAAATTTCAATTTACACTATTTGATGAAGTCGTACTGCCGTTCATAAAGGTCGCACAATTTGGCCGGCAACATCTCATTGGTTGCTGTCTGGGCCGCTTCAAATACTTCAGGCGGGGTGCAATTATCTTCAGATTCAATCTTCAACTTCACAAAAACTCACAAACTCAATAAAACTGTTGCGTGATGATGGAGGCGCCGTGATGCAATTGTCATTAATTTTAGCCAGTTCCAGAAAAATGACGAATTACAATAATAATCAGGTTAGCCATGGCGATGCGTAAAGTAACATGAAGTGACGCGATTATTTCATTAAGACATTGTTTACGTGGTTGCGATGTTAAAATGGTTACTAGGGAAAAAATGTGTGAATCGCTAATTTTTTGCATTGACAGTGAGCTTCTAATAGTCACTTTTAGAGGTGATCATACAAAAAAGAGGTTTTCTTAATTCCGTCTGTCATACAAATATATATACAGGGTGAGCACCTTAAAAAAATAAAATTTTGTTTATTTTTGGGTTAATTTTTAAATAGAAGAAAGTAGTAACTTTCACATAGGTCAGGCTTTACATTTGCCGAAAATAAGACTCAACCGATACAGGATAATGTCAATGTCACAAAAGAGTAAAAACGTTTCAACAATAAGACTGTTCTGTTCAAGAGAGGCACGCGCTGCACTTATTTCTACAAGGCATGATGGCGCAGTTGGAATTTCGATGCAGTTACATCCGCTGCGGAGATGCGGTTACGATCGCTATGCAGGTGCGGCGGGTTCAAACCCCAGCGGAATAAAAATTTTTAAATTCGCAAATTGATGTAATTCCGGCGAGGGAAGTTTTACAGATTTTTTGTTTAATTCGCAGACGGGATCCAACATCATCCAAAAATAAAGCAAATATTTTTTTATGAATGCATTTTTTTATGATTTTATTCAGCCATAATTTCTCGTGTCATCCAGGCCTTCTTTTTTAAGTAATCGATTTTTTTATTCCATTTAATATGTATTCGTTCTTTCACAAATAGTGACTGCAGTCAATCAGCGAATATCGATGTGAATTTTTGTTCGCAAAGCAAAAAAGCAAAATGCAATAAACATTTAAAAAAATAGGAAACCAGAAATGATTTGTTTGTTTATTAGAAATAAATCTCTTTATGAAAGCTTTTTATCCGCTTACAGGAGAGTTTTTATAAACTATATGTGCAAATTTAGTGTCTGCATTCATTTATGAGAAAAACTACTTATTAGAACATTTTATATAAAAAATTACAGAAATACATTTTTAAAGCAGACAATGTGTCCACTAAGCTTTCCCTAAATCTGCATTTACATTATTTCTTTTAATATTGGGTGACTATAAATGATTGTGATTTTTTTTCTTACATTGGCACTGTTAATGTTGGTTACCTTGTAGTCAATTTTAAGTTGATGTCAAATTCGAGGTTAGCAGGTTAAGTTTTCCGTCAGTTTTGACACAAACTGTCACAAAACCTAACCTGCTAATCTTGAATTTGACATAGACTTAAAATTGACCGCAGGGTAACTATAAGGTTACTAAATCACAAAGGTACCGCCAACTGTGCAAACATATATCTTTTGTCTCTTTTAATTTGGGGTTCCTGTTATTAGTGACTCACTCTCACTTTCTTACAATGCTCTGTCCTTTTTAATTTGGGGGAACACAATCTTGGAATTGAATGGCGGTACCTTTATGTATTTAGTGACCTTAGGTAACTAACATTAACAGTGCCAATCCAAGAAAAAAAATCAAGCATTTATGGTCACCCGGTAATTGAGTCAATAAATTTATCCGCAAACGTCACAAAAGTGACAACTTATTTGTCTTTATTGACAAGGTAAAAGTGTCACTTTATCTGCCTAAGCACACAAAATGATTGCTCTCTTTCTTTCTTTCTATGTTTGTTTGCCATCTCCTCCGAAGATACTGGACCGATTAAATTGTATGATGGCTTAAAATTTTGCTAATTTTTAGAATTAGTTCGTAGGCCGGTTTTTATTTTCAAAAAAGTACGAAAAAGTTTTAATTTAAATAAACCTTTAAGCAGCGGATCGGAGCATCTGTCGCCGTGGGTTATGGTGTGACAGCTGCTGTGGCCGTGTGCTATTAGCACGGGTGATTCAGTATGTTCATATATCATTACAGTTGCGCGTTATCTGAACAACAGAGGTTGG
Source organism: Agriotes lineatus (assembly GCA_940337035.1). Taxonomy (NCBI): domain Eukaryota; kingdom Metazoa; phylum Arthropoda; class Insecta; order Coleoptera; family Elateridae; genus Agriotes; species Agriotes lineatus. The sequence continues at coordinate 12,275 of CALNHX010002941.1, read as the reverse complement.
CGCAGGGGTACAGTGCTAGCCTGAAATTTACCTGAATACGTTTGCGGATAAAATAGTATATGTTATTCGGAGTAAAAGTGACTTTATGTGACTTAGCTGAATTATTTGCCTCACTAACGTTCGGCTAAATAAACTTCAGCTTCGCCACATAAAGTATCACTTTTACTCCTAATAACATAATCTACTATTATTGTTCAAAGTACATATTATCCAGGTACAATTGGAAAGAAATAATAGAATATTTTTTGGCAATTATTTATTTTTTAAATAGGCAAGAGTTGCATTCTTTTCATTTGTGTTGAATTCCCTTACATGTTTAAAGAGTCTATCCAGACTGGCGGTAGAGGCGCGGCAGCGGTGCTGTTCTAAAACCGCTCAGCGATAGCTTTGCACGTTTTTAAATGATATAATTCAGACTGGTAAGTGGTGAGATAGCCGCAAGTCGGCGGCGATATGGCAGTGGGTCCATGGAGCGGTTTGGATCGTTCGGGGAGCAATTTTTTGAAAAAGCATGTGGTTAAATAGAGCCAAGACCATAATTTAGAGTTCAGTACCGTCTGTAGTTGCAGACCGACGTGATTGTGCTACAACATGGAAGTGCAACTGATTTAGCTAATCTCCTTGGTGAGAATTATTTGAACCAAAGGAATTTCATATTTGACAATTAGCAGAAGAAATTATTTTCTACATTGTTGAACATTTATTACTAATAGCATAATTTGAAAATAAATTGTAAGTTTCTTCAATAATTTATTTAAAAAGTAAAAATGGGAGTGATAATTCCTCCCCAATTAAATTAATTTATATTGTTTATATGTAAGATCTAACTTCATTTTCTTATTTTTAATTCATCAAATAATTAATTGTTTAAAAGCTTAATGTACCTGTAGCTTGCTGCACGCCCCTGAACGTCTCTAGCAAAGCCAAAGCAAATTTACCATCGAACTCCCGCACTTAGTATGAATACCTACTAATTGAAAATCCGCCAATACTTTGCGCCGCTTCCAAATTGCTGCCGTGCCGCTACTGCCAGTCTGAATAGATCTTAAAAATAATTGACTGGCGAGTTATTCAGTTCTTACTAAGAATAGTGTAAATGTTTTATGTATAATGTTGGAAAAATATATTCTCTTCTGTAATGCAAAATTTCTAAAGCTAAAATTAGATACGGCATCAGCAAGAAAAGATAAAGTTGAAATAAAAACGTAATTTTGCAGAATCAAAAAACTTCATTGATTTTTTTGTGTGTACCTGAAGTCTGTGGAATACTACCTATTGCATTCTTCAGTAGTTAATTGAAAGGAATTTTTCCAGCTAAATTAGAACATTTATCTTCTGTTTATATCAGTGCTCGAGGGCGGTAATACAAAGTGCAAGTAAATATATTTTCTTCCATACAGGCTTTTTCCAACTATCACGTTAGTTAGGTTGATATTTGTGTTTGTATAAGTTTAAATTTGACATAGACATCGGTCTCACAAGGCTGAGTAAAGTATTTGGTAGATTCCACTTGTATTGGTCACTAATTGAATTTTATTTTGTTTGCAGGTTTGCAATGGGGGTCAACATTCTCTATAAGTACAGTGAATAAGCAGCACATCAGTGCGCTAGAAGCATCCTTTTTTATGTATTTAAGTTCCCCATATGCTTTACAATTTTGTTATGCTTCTAAATACTGATTATTTTTAACTGTTACAACAAGCTGCATGAACCATAGTCTCTACAATGAGTAGATGTCGAAAGATAGCAGCTTGTCGTAAGTTCACCGTACTTTGGGAACGGGCTCATACCACAAGCAAACTACTAGACCCCTTAAAGGGCCGTTCATCACTTCCATTCTAAACATTAAGGTGAGTCGGTGTTCGTGTATATCGAATTAAAATTTAAAAAAAAGTTTTTGCTGTTTAGGTAGCATGACGTACCCACAATTGGTATCCATGCCCTCAGAAATTTCAGATTGGCTTGAGGAACAACTGGAAGCACGTGGGATTGATGCAGTAGTGTACACTCGCTACATTCTCAGTCTTCTTCATCGTGATCCTGTGGATGTTGTATGTCCTGATCAAGATCTGCAGTTCACGCAATCAAGCAAGGTAAAAGGCAGTTGCGATTGAAACTATACTGATGGGATTTTGGAATTCAGAAGTAGTTGTAGATTCATTCATTTTCTTCCCTTCGTTGAAACCCATATTTAATTGCATGTAGGAAGTGAGGCGCTCGGGAAGCGGTCGCAAACGTTTCCGCTGCTTTTCAGAGTGGCGCGATCATGCGCAAGCTGACGCGGAACAGCTGAAGCGCTCGGCTGCAATAGAGTGCCTTATGTCCGCTTCTGACCAGGTACTTAACTGTTAAACAGCACTGTAGATTAGATTAATCATTTAGGAGGTGTAGGTAACTAATTGGACAGACTGACGTTAATTTGCTGCACATGTTTAATTTTGGAACTTGAATTTTTTAAGCACACGAGTAAGGAAAAGTTTTTAATATTACATTGAAAATTATAAGATTGAGTAGTGCTAATACTGTTTTTATTATAGTGACACAAAATACCAGTTAAGTATCCGAGAAATCTTTCGAAATACTATCATTTGTTGCGGTGCAAATGGTTTTAAATGATGTTGAAACAAAAATTCAACTTGGGGATGAACAAAAGCCTGCACAACAACCAATGACGACAGTCATGGGCTTGGAAGTCAGCATGCTATCGTTTGCTTTTAATCATGAGCAATCTCTCATTGTTACCCAGTAATAATTTATGCTTCAAGTCTTTTACTAGTTAAATTAGTTTCTGTGGCTACACTTGCCTGAATGCCTTTCTTTTTGAAGTCAGAACTCAGAAATGGCATTGAAGATTTTACATTGAAAGAACAAATGAGAAAATTACGTGGTGAACATATTTTACCATTTTACCTTTATTAGATAACTTTGCTAAATCACTTATAGTAATTACAATTGTTGTTCACTTACGTAAAGTACAGATACAGCACATGCGAGACCATAAAAAAACATTGTTAATACACTGTCACTATTACTACAATTTCCATAAGTTGAAATATGAGCCCACAGAAATTATAATTCTGGTTTTTGATTGAGTATTATTTTGAATTGACCAACTAAAAGTCTGACAAACTATGACAATCTGTATAAAGGTATTTATAGAAATAATTGTTAAAAACCACTGGGATTTAATATTTCCTAAATAATATATTCTGCTTTCAATTGATACCATTAAAACTTCATATTTAGTAATAAACAATTTTCAGTATAAATTAATTATTTTCAGTCTTGAAGGTCTACGTAGTATGTATTGCCGATAATATTTTGTACGTTTATTGATTTTGTGTATAGTTTAAAAAGGTTAAAAGATCTACATGCATATAGTCCATTTACTTGACATCTGCACTGTCAGTGTCAAATTAAAAAAAATGTTTTGACTATACCTCAAAATAATGTGTTTTTTATTAGACTGTACAGTAATTTAATTGTTAAAATTTGAAAAATAGCAGTGGTGCCAACATAATGTCAGTTTGACAGTGCAGATGTCAAGTAAATGGCCTATAAATGTAAACTAAAGTACTTTTTTTTTATAATAACTGTCAAAGTGTTACAATGTTGGTAGATATGTGATTAAAACGCTAGGAAATTTTTATACCTCATGTTGGTAGAACTTTCTCAAAATTATGTTATGTGTCAATTTTGAATGTCAAAGTTTCTTAATTCGAACTCTTGACAAATTTCTTTTTTAACATGGATTCATCATCATCATCAATAAAATCGGATAAACAAAGAAAACCAAGAAATATTTTAAATGCAAAAATGAAACAAGCGATATTAAATTATGACATATCTGTCAAAATGACAATCATTTTTTTAGTGGAAAAAAAGAACTAAAAATCTATGCACCAACATTATTAAAACTAGGGACCCTGCAGGAATGCAACTTATCCCCTAGAAAGTTGACCTTGAAAATTATTATAGAAAAAAAATGTACTTTATCTCTCAACAATTTGACAAACTTTTCTAACCTGATATCTAGTGATATTTAGCTAGTCCCAATGGGTATTAATTTCAATTTTACAAGTACCACAGTGTTGCCAAGTTTGTAAAACTAACAGTTATTCAAAAACCACATGCGGGGCTAAAATGATACACATTTTTTTTACTTGGTTTTTGATGCAGAATTGTGTAGTGTGAATATTATCTGCCATTTGGGATACATCCTGTATATATATTTTAATGTACAGTTTGGTGGTGGTGGCTTGTGCGAACATAGGGACATGCATGTGTTGATATTACATAGTATTTGTCACTTGTACCGTTCCATTCGCTGAAAGACTAAATTTGCATTGCTTTTATTACTCATTTATTCAACTCTTTTGTTATCAACTACATAAATTACTTAGGGCCGGTTGCAGAAAGCAATGTTAAGTCTCGTGTTAGCTAACATCGCGTTAAAGTGAACAAAATCGCATCAAATTTTGTTTACTAATGTATTAGTTGCCATAAGCATTTGAGATTTGATTCGTTTTTGTTCACTTTGACGCGATGTTAGCTAACACGAGACTTAACATTGCTTTCTGCAACCGGCCCATAGTTTTGTCACTATACAGAAATATTCTACATTTAAAAAAAATCCAGGAGCAATTGTCTTGCATGTTCCTATGTTCACACTCGCTGCCACCAATCTGTATATAGTTGTTGTAAAATGAAGTCTCCATTTGTGCTATTTCCAGATTTTTGTATGGTTACAATGAATCCCTAAATGAATAGAAGGTATTAAATTACGCAGAGATAGAAATGTGTATTTAGCCTGTGTAGCAGAAGGATCAATAGTAGTGCAGCCAATATTTTAATATTTTTAAATAAGTTAATAATTGACTGTACTTTCCTTATGGAAGATGTTGATGTGATAAAATATGCATGTTTCATTTAGTACGAGTTGTTATAATTTTTCGGGTTGAAAATTAATTAAGAGGTTTAAATAGCAAAAGACTTGCTTTCGGTGTATCTTTTGAAATTAACAGAACTAATATCACTGTATTTATAAATAATACTTGTTGCTCATGATGATTTATAGTTTTTTTTATTCGATAGAATTGTGGAATCGAATCATTGGTCGATGAGCTGTGTGAAAAACTGAAGGAAATTAAGAGTGACACAGCTGCAAACTCTGAATCGACTGCTTCTAGTAAGAGTACTGACCTCCAGAGCATTTCTCCTCAAGATTTGGCAAAACGATATTATGCAGCCTTTCCCCCACTAACTCAACATCGTGCACCAGGAACCCCTAACAGTTTAGTAACGTTGATACCGAAGTGGTTCACATCGCCAAAAAAGAAAGGGGCTCGAAGGCAGAACCGGTCAGCTAGTTTGATGAGAAGCTCCACTACAAAGTAGAAACTGATAGTATGAAGCCACGCAACAATACGAAGCAAAGACTCGGTTATTTCAGTCGCAGCCGAAACGACCTTGGATATTCTCGCAGCATGGCTAAATCGGTGGAGCGTTCTGAGAGCATGACTGACTGGGATCTGTTCATGTTTAGTAACAATACTAAAAATAAGTTGGCAAGTAACAATTCTGATCAATTTGGTAACATCGTGGAAGAAAAAAGTATCGTCAATGCAAAATGCGGATTTGCCAGTAAAGCAGTCCAAATTAGATGATAGTCGAAATTTGTGGAACGATGAAGAAAGCATGAACATTTGCGATGATTTGCCTGTGGATATCCTGGAACTTTTGGATTCCCCAAGTCCACAAGATTACACCGTGGAAATGATGAACTTGGCTAATATGAGAGATGCAGGCAACAAAAATTTTATTCAATGCGGCACAAATATTACAAGCTCAATTTGGTCTATAGATGCAGTTATCGACGATTCAGCAATGTTTGATAACAACTACAACGCTGCATTAGATACTGATCAGTCGGAAACATTGTTAGGTATGAAATTCAAGTCTTTAACTGTTGGAAGTAAGAGCATCGAAAGCATATGGTCTAATCCAGATGTAGCAGAAAATGAAACTAATATGCTGTATGAAAATTATAGAAAATCCTCCATTCTAAATTCGAATCAAAGTTCTTTCGGAGTTAATAATTTTTCATCCAATAATTCGTGGGAAGCACCAACTGGTCTGGAAAAGTTCGAGAAATGGTCCGAAGCTGAATATTTTGATGAGCCTTATTTGCGTAACGTGGCAAAAAGTTTGGTCAAACTCAATCATAACAAAGAGAAGAGTTGTTTCATGGAAGTTGTGCCAAAATCTTCGAACGTATTCAATTATTTCAATAAGGCTTCAAATATGATACAAATGCTATCGCAATCGAAAAGGCAAACTCCGAGAAAGAAGATGAAAATTTGTTGACTTCTATGCGCAGCCATTTTAGACCAATTAATTTAATAAATGGTCCAAGCGATTATAGAAATCAGAGGCAGTATGCGGACGGTACAAGTTTTGTTATATCTGGCAGTTTAGATCATCCAACTTACAAACGTAGCGACAGCGGATCAGAGTATCTGGAGTCAGGTATGGGTCGCCTAAGAAAATACTTGAATATAAAAATAAGATCGAAAGACCAGCAAAATCTGCATTGGTGTTGAAATTTTTTGTCTGCCAAAATGATAAGGCGTGCAGACGGACGATGTGGCTGATAGTTCAAAGGATGGCGATGTGGATAACTCACAAGAAGTAAGTAGACTCAATATAAGTGTGGTATGGAGAAAGTGAGAGAAATTATAGTTTTATTTATTTTGTGGAAGGCATTTTACAGTTTTTAGTTGTCTGTTTTTAAACATTCAAAGGCAATGATTCTTTGCAATCTAATATTATGTAGAGATATGACAACTAAAGCTTACGAATGGGTTTTCAATATTTCAGTTTTCTAGATGCTGAAAGGATCAAAAACTGAATATGAAGAAATTAGCCTTTTGTTAAATGTACATCTGTTGTATGTTGTATTTATATTTTTGCTAGATGCTACATTTAACAGTGTATTTATTTAAAAAAATTAAATATGCTGCCCGAAATATATTAGCATTTTCTTATACATTGCTACAAGCATTTAATGTATAGGATATACCAAATTGTAAGAGATAGATCAGGTTAAATAAGAATCTTCATCGTGTTTCTTTGATAATTAGAAACAAAATTTTAGTTTAATTCAGTGACACAAATACGTTCGGACACAGTTAAATCTAAATTAATACCTTTGCTGTAATAACCGTTCTAATCTTATTACCCCATCAGACATACTTTGAAAAGAGCTTTGCACTGCTCGGGGGTGAAGTTGTCTCATATTCTGCAACTTCGCTTTTAAATCACTGACTGTACGTTCTTAGTTGTCCTTTCTTAATTCCTGCTTTATGTTATGCAAAACTGTTTCTATGAAGTCTGCTGGCTGGCCAGTCCAGAATGCTAATGTTTTGTCCATATAAACCATTTTTTAGTACTTTTTGTAGTGTGACACGAAGCTTCGTTCTGTTGAAAAGCAAAATGTCCTCCAGGAACTAATTCCTCCAATTGGACTCTAAAATATGTTGATATTTTTGGCATTGCAGTTTTTTTTGTATGAAATAAAGTTTTCTTAGGCCATAAGTTGACCCATACCATAATCCCTGATGAATCGTTAAGACAGTTCTTTTTATCTAGCCTTTACGAAAAGCTTCACTTGGAGTGCGTATTATTCGTTTTTGGTGATCTCCAATACATGTCAAATCGTGATTCACGGCTAATCGTGCTTTTTTTGCTTCTCAGGGGTTTATCTTTTGCCTATAATTAAAAATAATTTTTAAACAATTTTTAAATAAAAACAAGGGAAGTTCGAAAATACTTTATAGAAATAAAAGCCTGACTTGTGTATCTGTCCTCTGCAAGTTTCTTGCGAAGACTAGCTTGAGTTTGCGCATTGTACTTGGTCAAAATATTGTGCAGTGTCTCTACTTCAAGATTTGCATGTTTTAACTAACATTCTTTGCATTCTGAGTGTTACTTCAGGTGGATGGATGCCTCGAACTTTTCCAACAATTTGTAAGTGAACCTATCTCTTGGTATTACTTATAGTGATGGGCACTATCGAATGATTTCTACTATTGAATACTTACCAAAATGACTAGTACCCACTATCGAATGAATTTATTTGAATATTTTTATTCGTTTTCCCTATATGCGCCACTTGCTTAAGAATATTTATTAAATGAATGCTCCAGATTGCGGAGAAGTGCTTATTGCACTTATGCAATCTCCTGTGTATTGAGTGCAATGGAATTACTTGTATACATGTAAATCCGCTGTAAAAATGCACAATAAATTAAATTACAATTTCACAACTATTAAATGCATTTATTTGAATATCATATTCGCTTTAGAATTCAAAATACCTTTAAAGGTGTATAACAATAACATAATAAGATAAAAATTGATAATACTTGTTTGTCATAGGTGAAGTCCCACGTCTAATTTGGCAATCAAATAACCAGTAGTTTACTGCAAAAGTGCTGTACATCGCAATTCGATAGGTAGCAACCGGCGAAAACCAAATGAATAATATTCATTCGTTCCATTCGGCTTTGTGCTACCGCGCCACCTATCGCCTTACCAGCTCATTTGCAATTTCGATTATTTCTGGATAGCGTAAATGACGAATAAATAAAACCATTCATTCGTTTTACCTATCGAATAATGGGTGACTATCGAACTATTCGATAGTTTTCATTCATTCGTTCCCATCACTAATTACGTACTGTAATTAATTGTTGTATTTTCAAGTTCTTGCTTCACTCCATTTTAACATACATTTTCTTTAAAAGCCTACGTTGCCTGGTTATTATTATGCCACTGGATTAAGCTACGGTTTTATTTTGAATTTTATATGTGGTAAAAAGCGTATAGTTAGTCAAAAAGTATGCAGTTGGATAATGAAAGATATTTAAATTAATTTTTTCCACAACCGGGAGTAGAAGTCGGTTTCTATAGCATCAAATTGTGACAGAAGTAAAACATCTACTCCCTAGAGAATAAATAAGACAAAAATTTCCCTAGGGAGTTTTCATTATGACTGACACAACAATTATGTCAAATTTGAGGTTATCAGGTTAGGTTTTGCGTCAGTTTTGACACAAACTGATGCAAAACCTAACCTGATAACCTCGAATTTGACATAATTGTGAGCTCTTGTCATAATGACTTACAGTGCCACCAACTTTAAAATTTACCATAGGCTACTAATTTTAAAATAATTGTAACTAAAATGTCATAAATGATGTTTATTAAAAAGTGACGGTTTAATCTAAGTATCTTCCTGATATTTTTTATAGGGCCATAATTTCTCATTTTTAACAACTTTTCTTAGTAATATTTTGCCATATCGTGAACAAAAAGGAAAATAGTTTTTGCGTAACTGTCAAGGCCGACATGTTTTTGAAAAACTGAAAAATTTCTTAAAATTGTGTACAAACCAAGCAGGAATTATAATTCCTATAACATTTTTTTGTAAAACTAAAAAATAAAATTTAATTCCTTCTTGTAAACTCAATCCGGGGACATACTGTATAATAGTTCTTATAAGTTTATTATAATATACAGTGTGTCCCCGGATTGAGTTAACTATAGGTACCCGGGTGGCCATAAATATCTGATATCACATTGCCTTTGGAATCAACAACGCTTTATTAAAGTGATGAATCCAACTCAACTAAATGTCATTAATGTCATCAAACGAAAATTCCTATCTGTCAAAAATTATTACAGTTTGCAATAAGTAATGGAGTTAGAACAGGAGATTTTTATAATCGAGTCGTAGGCTAAACTGCAGAATCCGGGGCACATTTTTCTCATCTTATTGCATTTTATTACATTACATAGGTACCAATACTTATCGTAATTAAAATATAATGCTAACCAACATTTATAAGTAGCTAATTCCATGGCTACCGGGACCTCAGATATTTATGGCCACCCGGTATAATCGACAAAACATTTTACAATTTTATTTTAATGTTTTGGGATTCCGCCCTGCTTGGTCTCAAAAACAATTTTAAGCAGAGTTTTAATTTTTAGAAATTAAGTCGGCCTGAAAAATGTGAAAAAAACTATTTTCTATTTAGGTAAACTACCCTTTTTGTTCATGATACGGTAAAATTTTGTTAAGAAAAGTTGTTTAGAATGATAAATTACGGCCCTATACAAAATTTCAGAAAGATCTGTCGACTTAGAAAAAACCGTTATATTTTAGATAATTGTATTTAATTTTCAGGTAAACTATCCTTTTTGTTCATGATACGGCAAAATTTTATTAAGAAAAGTTGTTCAGAATGAAAAATTATGGCCCTGTACCAAATTTCAAAAAGATCTGTCGACTTAGATTAAACCGTTATTTTTTAGATTAAACAAATTGAATTTATTAAAAATGACGGTTTCATCTAAGTCGAGAGATCTTTCTGAAATTTTGTATAGGGCCACAACTTCTCATTCTGAACAACTTTTCTTAATACAATTTTTCCGTATCATGAAGAAATAAGGGTAGTTTACCTGAAAATAAAATACAGTTATCTAAAAAATAACGGCGTTTTCTAAGTCAACAGATCTTTCTGAAATTTTGCATATGGCCGTAATTTATCAATCTAAACAACTTTTCTTAATAAAATTTTGTCGTATCATGAACAAAAAGGGTAGTTTACCTGAAAATAAAATAGTTTTCGCTTCACTGTCAAGGCCAACTTGTGTTTTCAAAAACTGTAAATATTCTTAAAATTCTCTTCAGACCAAGCAGGGCGGAATCCCAAAACATTAAAATAAAATTGTAAATTTTGTTGTCAATTATACCTATACTGAACTCAATCCGGGGACACACTGTACATATAATTAAAATATCTTTCGTTTTTCTAACTATTCCGATCGCTGCACTCGTTTTTCAACGCCCTGTAATCTAGGAGACAAATTGAGCTCGGTCAGGAACGAAATTTCCGGGTACGAGATATGGGGAGACTAACAGCCGTATTCATAGTCGTTCGCCGGAGTTTCGTTATGAATAGTATGTTGGCGGCACTGTATGTCTATATCAAATTCAAGGTTATCAGGTTAGGTTTTCCGTCAGTTTTGACAGAAATTGACACAAAATCTAACCTGCTAACCTCGAATTTGACATAGACGTACAGTGCTGCCAACATACTATTCATAACGAAACTCCGGCTACTCGCCGGCGAGTTGCTGGCGAACGACTATGAATACGGCTGTAAATATCCCGAGAACGAAATGTGGGGAACGAACTTTCCGCAAACCCAAAATAATAAATATGCACTTGTAATTTTTATATACAGTAGAACTCGCTTTTAACGATCACGGTTACAGCGAATTTACGTCTATAACGAATAATTTTGAAGGTATATTTGAATTACATTTGATTTAATGCATGTATTTCATGTTTATTACGAATTAGTTTCACGGGAATAACAAACCAAAATTTAAGAATACATTCTCAGAACTGATCCTTTTCATCTCCTAATAAAATGTAACTGAAAGATATTAGGTATTTTGTTGTGGCAACATTATAATAAGGAAGGGTTTTCCAGGAAAATAGTGGTCAGCTAAATTTCGTAGTAGGCCACTTTCTCTAGCTCTCTCTAGCACTCTGTACAATAGCGCGGGATAGTGGGCATTGTAAGCAACTCCGTTTTTCTTAGAATTCAGCAGCTACCTGCAGGATCCAGTTCTTCGAAAAGCGATAATGGGTTTCGCCCGATGTTATGGCTCAGTTCTGTTATCGCATTCTGCAAAACGAAAGTGTTGCCTCATAGCCACGTCTTAGCTATTGTATTTAACAAAACCCTTTACAGGATTAAAAATACAATAGCTATAAGACGTTGGCGTATAACGCAACAAAAAGAGTTGCAAAAATCTTCAAGTGGATGTATCTTGGTCGTTCCTTAACTGACATTCCGTACGTACCTACGCATTTTCTAGTTGTGGAAAAATGTCGGGAGTCAAACGGAAAATTTTATCGGTTTCCGAAAAAGTAGAAATTATACGGAAGTTGGAAATTTGCTCAAACTATGACCTTCTTGGGTATAACGAATAACGTTATGACGAACAAATATAGCGGTCCCGTGGAATTCGTTATAACCGAGTTCTACTGTAATAATAAATATACCAAAAGCTTTTAAGTGTCTGAACATGTATGTGTCAGAGCCCTATTTCTGGCGTTTTTGTAGCAGTTTAGTATAGATGTTAGGGTTCCAGGTCTGTCCCGTGCATCTGTGCAGCATTCTTTTGGTTGGTAC